>PITA01009598.1:0-76652 GCA_004023965.1 Spilogale gracilis | reverse complement strand
GATTCATCTTATAGCTGATTTTCTCTGGTTTAAGTATAAACTTGCAAAAGTGAGCACAGCTATGCCTTAATCATATGCATCATACTAGTCTGACTGCTAGATTGTTTACTTCAAGAGTATTGCTTGGCTCAGTGTTTATAGCCTCAAAAAATTTGAATCTAATTTCCAGAAATCGGTCTATATCTTGAAATAAGGAGACAATATTTTCTTAAACACCAACAAAAGCACCATCTTCCTTAGATTTACTTATAACCTCTGAGATGCAAAGACTTTGCTTGTTTGTTTGTTTTTAAAACCTTGGATATATGGGAATAGAATGACCTCAGTTCTACCTAAATTTAACAGGTCCTAAGATGTAAGCACAAATAGATGATTTTGTCGTAGCTGGTAAAGATGCCAGTGCGCTTCCTTTGGTGCTACCATCATTGAAGCAGTAGAAAGGCCACTGTTTTCCTTTCTAAAGTTCCAAATTCACCTTTTTAAAAACTTACCACTTTCAAATGTCAGATTTATAATTTCTGGTGAACAGTGAAAAAATCCCAAGAGCCTGTAAGAAATCAGAGCTGAGTGGTGAGCACAGCAGAAGGTGTAGAGTCACCAAATAACTGTGTTGTGCACCTGAAACTAATGTAAAATTGTGTGTCAACTCTACTTCCATGGGGGAGGGGGAAGAAACTAAAGGTGAAAACCAAATTTCTTTACTATATATTAGCTCTTAAGATACATCGTATTTCAAAGGTTCTAATATTTACCATTTCTTTTTACATTTTAACATTTCTGGAAAGAAGTTGTTTCTTGTGGTTCTGATGTCCTTCGTTGTCGTTGCTAGTCTGCGTGCATAAAAACTTACAGAATGAAAATAAATAAATAATAAAAAAACCCAGAGTGAATGTCAGCAACTTGGAATAAAATTGTCGAGACAATACTGCGTCAACAGTGCTCTTGATAGCACAGATGATAGCGTTGTGTGGGAAATATGGTCATCCACGACTCTGAGTTGAACATAATTGGAAATATTGGACTCGGGATGTGAGTACGCTTTAGGAATACCCTGATTGGTGGTTTTGCTTATACTTTATTATTTTTCTAAGATTTATTTATTTGAAAAAGGGGGGGCTCGCATGCACAGCATATGAACACAGAGCAGGGGCAGGGGCTAGGGAGGGGGACAACCAGACTCCTGCCTGAGCACGGAGCCCCATCTCGGGCTGGACCCCATGACCCAAGACCATAACCTGAGCTCAAACCAAGAGTCTCTGGGATGCTTAACTGCCTGAGCCACCCTGGCACCCCTCTTATATTTTCATTTTTATATGGATTCAAGAAGGGCATAAGATGAATACCTATACCACAGTAGGTACTACAAAGCCCTTTCAATTACTATGTAGTGAAAGTTCTGAGTTATAGAAAACATATGTTATAACTTGTGCAGCCATGTTTTTTTCCTTTCTAGTGGTACATGTGGTAACGACATCCTTACAATCATTATGGTATGATTCTGAGGTGAATATAGATTATGAGATTTTAGAATTTTTGAGTTGCTAATTTAAAAGAAGTTTTTATTGTTGCTATATCTTTTAAAGTGGTGACATGAGTCATCATATCAAAGGAAGCATTGAAACATTTCTTATATTGAAAAATAAAATTTTATAGGACCTAATATTTCCTTTCATTCTCATAATTAACATTCTTTTGGAGAACTACTAACAAATACATTAAAAGTGAACTTCAAAGTCTAACTTTGGGCCATAAGTAAACTACTCTGTCTTGTTTATTATAGACAATCATCTTTGAGGGTTTTGAAGTTTAGTTTGGAAGAGGAATTAGCACTCTGCAAGTTTATATTTAAGATTGCAATATTGACTGATTATCTTTCTTAAAATGTAATAGACATAATAAATTGCTTGCAACACTCAATATTTTCAGAATGTTTGTCATTACTGTGCTTGATGATTATTATTTAAAAAATTTCTCTGATCCCCTTTTCTGAAAAGGAAACCAAAATTGCTTCTCAATCCCTTCACTCTGATTTAATATTGCTAAGCTAATACAACAACACCTCATTTTTCCAGCATTGTCCAAGAAAACTTTGTTCCATGCCAGGAAATTTCCCAGATAACTAAAGAATATACATTTAAATGACAAGGCTTTTTTTTTTTTTACTGTTTCTGATAGAAATATTGCTACAACACACCTTTCTGTTATTCTTATATACAGAATACAGGAAAATAAATCTCTAAAACTTTGTGCTTTGTTGCAATTTCAAGAGGGAGGCTGCTTTATTAGTTGATGGGTCTTCAGCACACAGTAAAGAATGGAATAAAAGTTAGTGTAGTGGACTACACTCAAAATTCAATGAACTTCTGCTTTTCATAGAACGGGGACTCATTATTGTGAATACCAGTTACAGCAGATGGCATGCCCCGCCTGGCCCTGCCTGCTGTGTGCACAACGTACACACATACACACACACACACCGCCCCCAAATCCTGGGTTCTGTCACTGCATATACATTTCTCCAAAGGGCCAGATCCATAATCTCAACGCACTATCTGAGAGATCTAATGTATAGTGATCAGTAATTGAATTAAGCATCATCTCACTCTAAGTTAGGAAATACGACTTTCTTCTTTCTTGTAGTGGCACAATTATTCAGTTAACGCTCCAATTTTGAAATCTTGGCATAGTCTGTGATTTCCTCTGTTTCCATCTTATAGTTAGGTCAGTTGTGCCATTACTTCTCTTTATGTCTTGACTATTATCCTCTTTTTACCCTTAATTTGTATTTCTTATTCTGTTACTGCTTTTACCTAGAATAGTTCAGTTTGTCATATGCTTGATCTTTAGGGCTCCAGTTTCTTCAATTTCCAGTGCATTAGGTACAGAACTGACTAATCTTATCAAAGAGAGGTCTTTCCCTGTTCAAAAATCTCCAGTGGTTCTTTATTTTTGTTTAAAAAATTTGTTTTTAACCAAATAATGAAAGTTAAATATGAGCAGAGGCAGAGTTCTGTTGGGTCACATAGGGATAAAAGGATAGATAATTATTTTGACATTAAGCAAGACAATCCTTTCTGACCAGTCCTCTGTATAGCATTCTGTTCTAACATCTCCTTAGTATTAGGTTTGAATGTATTGAATACATCAATTTTCGTTTCCAGGATAAATTATTGGAAAATCTCTACACACTCTTCTGAAACCACTCAAGAGATTCATTGATCTTTTTGAAATTTATTTACAAATACTAAGGACATACATGTACCTTGTTTGAGCAACTTGAGATATCACTGAATTTTTTCAGTGATATATAAAAACTATATATAGTTTATATATATAAACCTATATATTTATACATTTATATTTATATATTTATATATATAAAACTATATATAAACTATATATTTAAAAAAATTTACCTCACTTTATTGATATATAATTGACATATCACATTGTGTAAGTTTAAGGTATACAGGGTGTTGATTTAATATACTTGTATACTCCAAAATGATTATGACCACAGTCTTGACTAACACCTCTGAGCTGTCACATAACTGTGATTTCTTTTTTGTAGTGAGAACATTTAAGAGTTACTCTTTTACTAACTTTAAAGTATATTATTAACTATAAAAACATAAATATAAATAAAGTGAAGTATTATTAGCTATAATCACCATGCTATACATTAGAGCCCCAGAACTTGTTAGTCTTATTTTTTAAAGATTTTATTTATTTATTTGAGGGAGATTGAGATAGGAAGAGAGAGCAAGAGCGAGAGAGAGAGAGAGAAATGGGCTCCCCACTGATCAGGGAGCCCAGTGAAGGCTTGATCCTGAACCCTGGGATTATGACCTGAGCCAAAAGGGCAAACACTCCACCCGCTGAGCCACTCAGTTGTCCTTGAACCTCCTAATTCTATAAGAGGAAGTTTATAAACTTGAATTTTTTTTAAAGTTAATTCAATATCTTTGCATATCTCCCACCCCTAAACTACCGATAACGACTATCTTGGATACTTCTTTTTTTTAAAGATTTTATTTGACAGAGAGAAACACAGCCAGAGAGGGAACACAAGCAGGGGGAGTGAGAGAGGGAGAAGCAGGCTTCACACCGAGCAGGGAGCCCGATGTGGGACTCGATCCCGGGTGTCCGGGATCATGATCTGAGCCGAAGGCAGTCGCCCAACCAACTGAGCCACCCAGGCGCCCCTCTTGGATACTTCTTAGTGTGTATGCATTCCTATATTTAGTTGTTGCCACAATTTTAACTGAGATGGCATTATGTTCCCAGTGCCATAGATGTGATGGTACACAAACACAGGATCTTTACCCTTATCTAACCAATAGACTAGCTTTCTTCACTGTTTGGTGTTGAAATTTATATGTTTTCTTTATATATTCTATTTTTAGAATGTGAAGATCATTTTTCTGGCTGGAGAAAAAGAAATTCTAAAGTCTGTTAGCAAATTGCTCTCTTCCCCAAGCAGCAGGGTTCTTCTTTCCTCCCTTTTCTTTTCTTATTGCCTAAAATATGACAGAAGAGTACTTTATATTGTCCTAAGTATTTTTCACAAGTCTCAGCTCATTTTGAATATAGCACTTTTGACACTGATTTAAAACATACTATATATATGTGTGTGTGTGTGTGTGTGTGTGTGTGTGTGTGTATATGGCTTTGCATGTTTTTTAAATTTACAGTATATCATATGTATTTTTCCATTTAATTAAATATATTTTGAAAACATAATATTTAATGTCTATTTAATAGTTCATCTTATTTAACCATCCCCTATTTTGTGCTATTTGGTTTGAGTCCAGGTTTTGTTTTTTTTTTTTTTTGATTGTTCAGCAATTTTAAATGGTGCTTCTATGAATATTCTGGTACATAATTCTTTGCCTGTGGTTCTGATTATTTCCTTATGTTCTACTCTTGCCTCCAAATACTGTCCATGTCTTGTGCCCAGGGACTAAGTAGACTGGCTGTTTTTCCAATCTATGTCCAGTGAATATATTTTTCACTCAGTGATCTTTAGAACTTAATTTTGATGACTGACCAGATGGAGTGTTGCCCAGTGTGCCTCAAGATCTTCCACAAACCCCTTTAACTTATCCCATTGTAGTAGGCTGGGACCCCTGTAAGGATGGGAGAAGGAAGATAGGAGCCTACATACCTTGCTTGGTGATGATGGTAAGACAGATAAGCTCTAGTCCCCTTTCCTGGGGTTGTGCTTTTGTGCATGAGTGCATGAGTGTGTGCACGCACTGTAGTTCAGGAGAGATGAAGTATTGCTGCTTGCTATAGACTGGATTGTGTGGGGCGCCTGGGTGGCTCAGTTGGTTAAGCGACAGCCTTCGGCTCAGGTCATCATCCCGGAGACCGGGGATCTAGTCCCACATTGGGCTCCCTGCTTGGCAGGAAGCCTGCTTCTCCCTCTCTCACTCCCCCTGTTTATGTTCCCTCTTTAGCTGTGTTTCTTTCTGTCAAATAGATAAAATCTTAAAAAAAAAAGATGGACTAGATTGTGTCTCCCTCCCACACCAATTCATATGTTGAGTCATGACCCCTGATTGGATGGTATTTGAAGATAGGGCATTTGGGGAGTAATTAGGTTTAGATGAAATCATGAGGGTGAGGCCCTCGTGCTGGGGTCGGTAACCTCATAGGAAGAGCCACCAGAGACCTTAATTTCCCTTCTTTCTGCCTTGTGAGGAGGACAGAAAGAAAGCAACACCTGCAAGCCAGAGAGAGATCTCTCGCTGGGACCCCAATTAGCCTACAGTTTGATTTTGGGCTTCCCAGCCTTCAATACCATGAGCAAATAAATTTCTATTGTTTAAGTCACTCGGTCTATGGCATTTGTTATGGTGGTCTACCCTAACATGCTGTTGAAGCCAATTTGTTTGTGATTCTCTATGACTTGGGAAAATGGTGATACACAAATGTTTTAAACTGCTATTAAAGATTAACCTTAAAAAGCTGGGAAATATAAACCCAAAAGCTTAGTCCACTAGAGTAAAATATTTTGACTCATTTTTATTAGTATTTTTTTTTAGTTTTGCTACTTTTTTCTTATTTCTTCCCCATTTTCTTTATGTAGTGTTTTACAGATATTTAAATTATGTGAACTAAATACACTATTTCAACTTTAGTCTCTCTTTATGGATTTTATCCTATGGTTTAAATGAGAATAGAATAGACTGATTTCATTTCAAAGAGGGTCTTTTTAAATATTTATTTATTTATTTATTTATTTATTTATTATTGATGAGAGAGAGAGAGAGAGAGAGAGAGAGAGAGACATCAAGAAGGAATACAAGCAGGGGGAATGAGAAGGGGAGAAACAGGCTTTCCGTTGAGCAGGGACCTCCATGTGGAACTCCATCTCAGGACCCTGGGATTATGACTTCAGCAGAAGGCAGACGCTTAGCCACTGAACCACCCAGGCGCCCCTCAAAGAGGGTCTTTTTAAAAGGCATACATCCAGGGCACCTGGGTGGCTCAGTGGTTAAGCATCTGCCTTTGGTTGAAGTCATGATCCAAGAGTCCTGGGATTAAGCCTCGCATGGGGCTCTCAGCTCTGCGGGAAGCCTGCTTCTCTCTCACTCCCCCTGCTTGTATTCCCTTGCTAGTTGTGTTTCTCTCTGTCAAATAAATAACTAAAATCCTTTCAATAAATAAATAAAAATAAAAGGCATACATCCAGTCATTATATAGACTATTTTGGTTCAGTCATTATATAGACTATTTTCAATAGCTGAAAGAAAAAATATGAACATTCGTTTTAGCTCCTCTTTGGTTGACATTTCCTGCTAAATTATTGCAATATTTTCCAGTCATTTTTTAAAGATTTTATTTATTAATTAGAGAGAGAGAGAAAGAGAGAGAGAGAGAGAAATGGAGAGAAATGAGAGGGGGAAGCAGACTCCCCACAGTCTCCAGGATCATGACCTGAGCTGAAGGCAGTTGCTTAACCAACTGAGCCACCCAGGCACACCAACAATTTTTCACTCTTATAAATTTTCTAGAGTTTAATGTTTCAGTTTTTTGTGCTTCGTGATTGAGAAGGAATTTACTTACATACTCTCAGTGGATGGTAAAGAAGAATCACTGTAAAACCATGTTTCTGACACCTCGTGGCATGGGTTTTTTTTTCTTCATGTTGACTGTTTTGCTTCATTAGGCATGCTGTTGTAAATGAATTGCTGGACGTAATTCATAACAGGAAATAGTTTTGTGTGGCCACTGTGCACTGCAGGGATATAGGAGTGGAGATATCTGCCTGGCTTTAAGTTTTCCTTTAGCACATTTGAAGAGCCCTCAAGTGCTGTTGAAAATGAAGGATAGGACCACTTCCAGGGAAACAAAGGTTTTATTACATTTTCTCATGTAATGAGGATATGCACAGACAATAAAAAAACAAAGCCGTGAAATTCGCACATGTAGTGCCATGTGCCAGCAAGAGGAACGACTGAGCAAACAGGAAAACATCCCTCGTGGGTCTCCACTGGCCTCATTTATTTCCTCATGCAGCTTGTGGATCTTTCAGAGAGGAGATCAAACACCCTGACTCACACCAACCAAGCGCATGTTCCTGGACTTTGTGCGTGTCCCCCACTGTGAATCCAGACTATTTTTAAATAAAAGAGTAGGCTATAACAGTGGGAAAGTAAAACTTGACTGGTCAAATATCACTGGAGATGATGACAATTATGTGGGTTCAATATGTGTGTGTGTGTGTGTGTGTGTGTGTGTGTGTGTGTGTGTGTGTATGGTGTGATTCAGTAAAGATCTAAGAGTTGATACCAAAGCAGATGCTCCTAAATTCTTGGGCACTTTTATTATGTGAAAAAGTCTGATAGACTTTAGATAAGCTATCACGCTAATAGGATAGCCAATTGCATCTCTGTTCCTCTGGACGGCAAGCTACTGGAATTGCCAGGGATGGAGGTGGAGAAAAGTCTTGGTTCCTGTATTTTCCAGAATGTGGAAGCAGCAGGATTTTTTAAGATGCCAGGTTAAACATTTTGGGTATACTTCAAATGTGTGAGAAAATAAAGAGTACATTCAGGATTCTATTGGATGCATTCTAGGAACTCAGCTTCATAAAGATCTTTTGTTTTGGGGCACCTGGGTGGTGCAGGTCATGATCCCAGAGTCCCGGGATCAAGCCTTGCATTTGGCTTCCTGCTCCATGGGAAGCCTGCTTCTGCTTGTATTCCCTCTCTTGCTCTCTCTCTGTCAAATAAATAAATAAAATCTTTAAAAAAAAATAAAGATAATTTGTTTTATTATTCTCCCTTCACTCCTTCACTGGGATAAAGATGAATTTTTTTAATTTTAATTTTTATTTTTCAGTTCTACTAGAGAAATGAGATACTTTGGGCCCTCAACGAGAAGTCTGATGGGTGGCATGCATTCTTGTATTTGTACTAACTGGCTTCAGGAGCAATTACATTGAAATAAGTGTGAATGAGATGACAATATAATCTAATTTAACTGGACACTACCAAATCCAACTTCTCAGTTCTCAGTGTAAAAAAGCAACTTGTGACAGCTATGACAAAAAGCAGCTTGTTCTCCTGACTAGTTGATTGTTTTCTGTGAAAGAATATTCATTCTTGGGATGCCTGAATGAGTGGCTCAGTCAGTTAAGCATCTGCCTTTGGCTCAGGTCGTGATCCCAGGGTCCTGAGATCAAATCCCACATCGGGCTCCCTGCTTGGCGGGAACCAACTTCTCCCTCTGCCTGCCACTCTCCTTGCTTATGCTCTCTCTTTCTCTGACAACTAAATAAATAAAATCTTAAAAAAAAAAAAAAGAATATCAATTCTTAATGAAATGTAATAGGAGGTGGGCTCTTTCTATTTCCCTGCCTTTGTCTGAGACAGCAGAGTTGGTGTATACACTTACATAGGTTAACAAAGGGCAATTCTCAGATTAGAGCATGGATGCAGACATTCTCAGTCAAGCTCTAAGCTGGCTGAGGACAGCATCAGCTACTTTTTTGTCTACACTTTTCCTGCTTTGCTTAAAAAAGCACATCCTTTAAGCTCTGAAACTCAATTGTTCCTAGAAGAGTGCTATTTTATTCTAATATCCCTTTTAAATCTGGATGTTCTTTTCATGTGTAATTCCGCAATGGTTTAGGTCAGAGAGCCCTTGGGCTTTTACTTGAGTGCTATGGCTTACTGTCTCTGAAGGATGTGGATCTCTGTCAGGATAAATAGGCATTTGAGTCATGGTGGCAGGAGGAATATCCCTTTCAGTGGGAGCCACTTTGTACTTGAACTCTAAACTGAAATGTCTTCACTAGTACCCAGCACTGTGAGAGTTTCTGTGAAACAACAGTAAACCCACAGGAGACAGCAATGATGGGTAATATCATTTCAAAATCTGATGACCACATTGTTCAATGTCCCTATTAGCATTATGAAGAAGACACTGGAATAGGGACAGCATCTAGGTGTCCTTCTTTAGGTAAGAAAAAAAAAATCCCAGAGAAAATGGCTGATAGAAAAATTTTAGAAATAGAGTCTGGGCCATGTCTAGACAGTAAAAGAAGTAAGTATGCTTACATTTCGAGATTCAGGAGACAGTTTAGAATGATTAATAAGGGCAGCAAGAGGCACTTACATATAGAAGCAACATTCTAGATTTCTTTGTTCCAGGGTCAAGCTGAATTTGTTATCAGATTAGCTTGGTACCACACAAGAACAGATCTTAGGGGGGTAAGTGAAGTCTGCATCGGGGAGCTGAGGGGGGATCCATGTGTACTAAGAGAAGCGTGCTAAAAGTAAGCAAGGATGGCTCTGAGAAACTTGTCAGAAGGTGAGCTGCTTTGCGGATTACTTTTGTTGATGGGGGTAATTCCCTAGTGAGGTCAGCAGACCACTCTGATACAGCTAACCATTTTTCAGATTCATTCTGATACACTTATTTGTCTGAGAAAAAATTTTATAATGTAGCTTTGATGAAGCCACATCAAAATGACTGAATATATGAAAATTCCAGCCTTTTATTAGCGAAGGGTACCCCTTCTATTTATTCTATCCTTATTTCATGCTTTACTTACAGGACAATTTTTACTTTCTCCTTTCTTATTTATTTCATTTTTAAAGCTTTTTATAGCTATGTTTTACCTGTCTTTCAAATCTCCAACATGTTGTGTGCTCCTGGTGGCAAATAAACAAATAAATACAAATACAAATATATATATATATATATAATATATATATATTATATATATATATATAATATATATATATAATTTTATAGTAAAGAAGTGAAAATTCTTTGATCCTCTCTATTTCCACTTCCTAGAATTAACTATCATTAATAATTTACTACAAACATTCCAGGGAAAGTCAGGAAACCTTTCTTGCACAACAGTGAAAAATAAAGTTTTCTTTAATTCATCAGGAGACAGTCTACTAGTCTAGTCTTTAGTAAGAAGCTGTACTGCAGCAGTATGTACAAATAATTAAGAGTCTCTTGAAATTTTGCCTGAGGCACTGAGATAAAAGGTTTATGAGAATTAAAGAATAAGAGGAAGATTTTGAGAGGAGGGTATTTGGATGCTGTAACTCTCCTAACCACAGTGGGCAGGATGGAGATGTTTGCCCCTTCATAGTCAGTACAGAAGGGCTTTGCAAAAATCCCTGGGGTATCAGCCATTTGCTGGTCCCGGCAGACCAGGTAGGCACTGACGGGTGCCTGAGCAAGCCAGTGGGTGAGAGATCAAGGTTGATAAATCAAATGAAGTTGTCCTAGATCACTTGGAGTTCGTATATACAATTATTTTTCAAGCTGATATGAAAAGTAATGATTTCATAATGAATAATGAATAATATCACGTTCATTATTTAGAAATTAAATACAGAAGCTGCATTTAATTTGCTGTTTAAATTTTATTTATTTATTTATTTATTTGCTTTTCTACTTCCACGTATCTTTTGACTATTTCTTTGAGGTAATAGGGAAATATATTTTTTTAAAGATTTCATTTATTTATTTGACAGAAACACAGCTAGAGAGGGAACAAGCAGAGGGAGTGAGAGAGGGAGAAGCAGGCTTCCCACCAAGTAGGGAGACCGATGTGAGGCTCGATTCTGGGACTCAGATCATGACCTGAGCCGAAGGCAGAGGCTTAACCCTCTGAGCCACCCAGGCACCCCTCTCCATTTGTTTTTTAGGGAAGTTATTCACAAACCCATGCCCCAGGAAATTCTTAATAGGGGAAAAACCTATGTGGTTTTGAAAATTCACTTTTTTAAAATTCACTTTCAAAAGGAATTTTCGATATGTGAAACTTAACACTGTTAGTTTTGTTGGAATATGTAACATTTATGTTCCAGAGTAAGGGGAAATAAAAATATATGTACACACCAATATGCTTTTAAATAATTTTAAATAAATTTTTAAATTAAAATTTTAATTTTAAATAAAATGCCATTTCATATCATATATATTTTCTTTTCCATGAAATTTACAAATTTAGTTTGAAGAAAAAATATGTCGAGACTACATTATAAGTCATTGAATTGAACATTTAAAAGTGACAAATTTTACTGTATATTATTTACATTTTAATAAAGCTATTTTAAAAATGTGTGCCCTGGAAAAAAGTCTGTTAAAAGTTATTAGAGTTGTGAGTTCCTAAAGCACAATTCACAAGTGCCATGAAATGTGTGTTCATGATACTCAGATGTGAAAACCTTGATAACCAAGTTACAAAATATAAAATTTTCTCTTGCTTTGGATCTACACTAATCATTTATGTTTGCTGTCTTTTATTTTTACTTTCCCACTGATTTGACATCAAATCCTAGTACATTACATTTAGAAACTGAGTAATAGTTTTTAAAAATATATGTTCTGTGCTTGCCAGATGGATTTGGAAGCTCTCCCAGTAATGCTTTCATTGTCATAACCCACTTCACAATTCCATCACAAATGAGGTCATTAGGGAATGACATCATCTTCGGTACCTCCCGGATCGCAAAATTTAAAAAAACACAATAACCTTTGTATTTACTTATTTCTCTTAGTATTATCGTAGCCTAAGTTAAGCAAGACATAATTCCTCAATCACACACACATACACGTGTGTGTGCACACTCACATACATGCACAAACATGCAATGCAACTTAAAATCGTGTAACTCGAGGAATTTCTGAGTACATATTTGGTTGTGGGTGGTCATGAAGTGTTAAATGTTCAGAAAGTCAGAGAAAGGATATTTAAAGGTAAACCAACAGGAAGAGGCCATCAAGATTGGGTGGATCCATTCAGAGGGGAAGTAAGAAAGCACTTAGGAGCTTTTCTGCCTTTTTATACTCCATCAAGAGACTATATAGAAATTTGCTGCTCTCCTTAGAAAGAGGAATTATGTAACAAGAGTCCCAAATCCCCACTTATTTATGCACTCATACAGCCATATATTCAACAAATATTTGTGGTATATATGATGTGTAATGCATAGAAAAACCATTGGGTATACAGTTGTGAAGAATTGAGGTACAGACTCTGCTCTGATGAAGCTAAAATTCTACTTGGAGAGACCACCAATCATTACCAATTACAGAGAGAATGTACAATTTTCAAGTATGGTCAGAGTCATGAAAAATAAGTACCTGTTTCTATCAAAGGTTACATCAGAAGGTCATAAAAGGACCTGGGGTCATGACAATCTTCCCTTGGTTTAGTTTTCTAAGATAACTAGAAATTAATTACATGAGGAAGTGTGGTGTGTGGAGGAGAATGCTCTAGGAAGAAGAACCTCATGTCCATTTTTCTTGAGACAGAAACTAACATTCTGTACCGTTCAGAAGTTGATGGGACAGAACTCTGAAGTTGGGAAGGAAAAGCAGTTCTTTCTCTCCAAAATATTTCCTCTATCAGAAAAAAAGATTTGAATAAAAAGATTTCTTCCTGTAAAATCAAACACATTTTAAAAGGGTGAAATCAATTACATCTTAGAGTGAATTATTTTTGAAAGTAAACAACATCAATAAATAATTAGATCCTTAGACAATGGTTTGGGACTGAAGGGGGTGAAGGCTGTGATGGAACTATGTTGCTTATTTACTCAAAATCAGAAGGTTAGCATGATGGTGGGGACCACTTGAAGATTTGAGCCCATATTTTGGGAATGTTAGATGATTTGATAGTGTTCAAAAAATAGCCACAGAATGTGTGTTATGTATCCACCTCAGAAGCCTCGGAATGTTATATGGCAGTGCCCCTGTCAGTAATGATGGTGATGCTCATAAGGACAGGAATGAACAGCAATGACAAGATTTGACCTTGGAACTTGTATTTCCTGCTGGGTGGCCCTCGTCTTTCAGATGTGTGCCAGAGATCATTGCAAATAAGAGTAATTACAGTCTCAGCTGTGCTGAGCTGCCCAGATGGAGATTGGCAGAAGGGAGGTTTTCTGATGCAGAAAGAAGCTCCTAAACAGTGCCTACGGATGACAGAAATTTAAAACAAGAACCGTGGCCTATTTCTGAAGCTCTATAGATGATTTGCTTTTCTGGGAAAGTGGCATGAGTCTAAGGTCTTATTTTTACTTTTTCATCGGGGATGTTTGCATCATAGAAAAAAATGGTTTGAATCATAAGAAGAAATTGCTAACCTTATACATTGAGTAGGTTGTATCACTCCTCATAATTATCCATGGTACCCACTTCTCATAAGCAGTTTATGCCTCCCAGCCCGTGGCCTTGAGACTTTCCTGCTTCTTGTTGTGGGGAATTTATATGCTCCCTCCCTCCATTGATATTGGATTTAACCATGTCATTTTTTCTCATCACTGGAATGGGAACAGATAGGACTATGTTACAACCAGTTAGAAGGTTTAAAGGAAGTTCTAAGAATTGGCTCAGCCTCTGGCGTTTCTTCTCAGCCTCTGAAGTGTAGGCTGCACCACACACAACTTTCAGCCTCGGCCTGGGTCTTCAAATAAGATCCATGGAGCTGAGCCCAGCCCAGCCAGTGTAGCTGAATCTGCCCAATAGTCGCCTCTGCGAAACAGTAACAAGACTGAAATGCTTATTTTTGAAGGCCCGTGAGATTTTTACAGCTGTTAGGCAGCAAATTTGAAAAGTACAGAAGTGGAGAGTTGCCGTAATAAAACTTAAAATACGTTACCTTGATTTTAGGGCCCAGACAGCTAGCAGTCGGCAATCTTATTGGAGGCTGGCATGTTGGTGGCAGATTTATTTATTTATTCGTTTGTTTGCATATTCATTTATTTATTTATTTATTTATTTATTTATTTATTTATTTATTATTTTCAGTGGCAGATTTGATGCAGGAGTAAATCATCTGGTAAAGCTGTCACCTGCGATAACTTGGAAGGCAAACACTTAGGAAATGATGTACCTAGAGCCCTCTGCAAAGAGGATTTGAAATGTTACTAATGGGAGTTTTTTGTTACGAGCAACATTGGATAAGGTAATACAAGGAGAATGAGCTCACCACATAAGTGACTTTGACCTAAAAGATGACTTACAAGTTAGAAAATCAAACTCTTATCCTCTTGAAATGTTTTAAAGATAAGTACTATGAGCAGCCAAGGCTAATTCAGTTGTAGATTAAGACTCAGTTTAGGGACAAAGACCAAATTGGATCAAGGTGCTTCTGAGTAAATCCTTTGGTTGAACGAAATGGCTCAGAAGAGAGAAAACAAAAGAGTGATCTCATGAAGCCTGATAAGTTCAAATACCAGCACTTAAGTTTAGAGAAAGAAAACAGATTTGTTTTTTTTTTTTTTTAAAAAAAAAGGTGGACGTGTCTATTAGTACATGGAGCAGAAGAGATCAAACAGATATATATATAAAGATGAAATGTTGAGAGAGTCCTAATGCCAGGACTATTGCCAGCCCGAAAATAGCAGATCCACGTGTTTCTTTTAAGTTTTTGTTTTGTTTTGTTTTGTTTTATTTGACAGAGAGAAACACAGCCAGAGAGAGAACACAAGCAGGGTGGGTGAAAAAGGGAGAAGCAGGCTTCTGGCGGGAGGAGGGAGTCTGATGGGGGGCTAAATCCTGGACTCCTCCAGGATCATGAACTCAGCGGAAGGCAGCCGCTTATCAACTGAGCCACCCAGGAGCCCCTAGTGCGGTTTTTTTCTTAATAGCTTAAAATGACATGTGGACTCCCAGCTTTCTCTGGGCAAGAAGTAGGCCAAAGAGCTGCTCAACAATAAGTGGGCACATTTTATCCATATGGGGAGCCTGGGTGGCTCAGAGGGTTAAGCCTCTGAGAGCCTGCTTCCAGCCTCTTTCTCTGCTTGCCTCTCTGCCTATATGTGATCTCTCTCTCTGTGTCAAATAAATACAATTAAAAAAAAATTTTTTTTATTCACACGTGGTCAGGAGGGTAAAGGGAAAAGAAGAAGTTGGAGTTAGTTGGCCTGGTGAAAATTCTCTGAGGAACTAATTTCCGGTTATAGACTCCTAATCAAAGACTGACTTAATGATGTGAGGGAGCTCGGCTTCGACATCTGTCACCCCATTGATCACCAGGGTGGATTCGGCAGATCCGGCTGTCTAGGCGGGTGTCCCCTTCCTCCCTCACCGATCCACGTGCCTCCTCCGGAAGCTGCAAGCTCAGTGGATGAGGATCACCCTCTGCAATAGAGCGGAGGGCGGTTCTTTGGTCAAGGGTATATGAGTAGCTGGGCTCCCCTGCTAGAACCTCCCGACAAGCTCTCAAAGACGGACTTAAAATAGTCTTCCCTCCCTCTGATGCTCTTGTATTTGTCCAGTGGGCTTTCAGAGTGTCTATGAACCGGTGAATGCTGTGTGTTCTGCACTTTTTCCTCCTTCAAATGGGATTGCTTATGTGTTTTCCTTGCCTCTCTTCCACCATTGTCTGTTGAGTGCATGTGGAGAAGGTAGTTTGTCTCTTTAGTTCACATGTGTCCAAAGCAGGAGGAGAATTTCAATTTGGTGTAGATACAATCATGAACTTCAAGGATGATGTTTTGATTGGCTGAAGTTTTTAGGACGTCTTCCTTATAGGTGTGAATGAATTTTATGTGCAGAAGTGTGGAAAGTGAGTATCTGTGACCAAGAAAGTGAATGGAGATAGGTTAGATTCACAATTCCTCATTTCTTCCTTCCAAGCAAGAGGATTATATATTATGGCCATTACGGTGTGACTTGCTTGCTCCTGAGTATAAATCCTTCCTCCAAGTTCTTTGGTCTTGGTCACGTGGCTTACTTTGTCCAATGAAATATGATGTTTGCCACTTAGAAACCGAAGCTTTCAATGTAATTGTGTTACTTAAGCTAGTTAGCTAGCCCTCTTACTTTTCTCTTCCACAAGTATGTATGAGATTGTCTCATCAAGTGCTGCTTCTTTAGCCTGGCTGCAGGGATAAGGAGACTCATGGAGCAGAGATAATCAGAACCGAGCAGTTAACCCTCAGTCATTGACATGTAATATGAGCAAGAAATTAATGTTTATTTACTAAGCCACTGAACTTTTGGAGTATTTGTTATGCAGCAAAACTGGCTAAGCTAATACAGCACTTAAAAATGAAAGGATTTTTCACTGTTAATTTATTCAGTCTCATGAATTTGATCTTGATTTGGAAATCTAAGCCATTTTTAAGAGAAGAGTAGTAGTGATGTAGGTTTTCATTGTGTGGAATTTTCACAAAGAGACCAGAAATAAACCTTTGCTTATATGGTCAATTAAACTATAATAAAGGAGGCACAAATATAAAATGGGGAAAAGACAGTTTTGTGTTTTTTTTTTTTTTCAATAAATGGTGTTGGGAAAACAACAGCTGCACACAAGAGGATAAAACTGGACCACTTTCTTACATGGTACATAAAAGTAAACTCAAAATGGAGTGAAGATCTAAATGTAAGACCATAAACTAAAAAAAAAAAAAAAAAAAAAAAAAAAAAAAAAAAAAAAAAAAAAAAAAAAAAAAAAAAAAAAAAAAAAAAAAAAAAAAAAAAAAAAAAAAAAAGCCATAAAGAGTAATCCCTTGAATCTTAGTCTTAGAAACATATTTATAGATATGTCTCCTGAGGCAAGGAAAAGACAGCAAAAGTAAACTGTTGCCTCTGTACCAAAATGAAAAGCTTTAGCACAGCAAGGGAAACCATCAACAAAACAAAAAAGCAACCTACTGAATGGGAGAAGATATTTGAAGACATATAGATGACCCACAGACACATGAAAGGTGCTCAACATCACTTATCATCAGGGAAATGGAAATCGAAACTACAATGAGATATCACCCTATACCTGTCAGAATGGCTAGAAGTCAAAAGACAAGAAATAAAAAATGATAGCGAGGATGTGGAGAAAAGGGAACCTTCATGCTCTGTTGGTGGGAATGTAGATGGGTGTAATCATTGTGAAAAGCAGTATGGCGTCTCCTCAAAAAATTGAAAGTAGAAATACTACATGACCCAATAATTCTAACACTTGGTATTAACCCAAAGAAAAGGAAAACACCAATTTAAAAAGATATAAGGGCTCCTGGGTAGCTCAGTTGTTAAGTGTCTGCCTTTGGCTCAGGTCCTGATCCCAGGCTCCTGGGATCGAGTCCTGCATCAGGCTCCCTGTTGGGCAAGAAGCCTGCTTCTCCCTCTCCCACTCCTCCTCCTGGTTGTGTTCCCTGTCTTGCTGTGTCTCTCTCTTTCAAATAAATACATAAAATCTTTAAAAGAAAATAAAAAGACATATACGCTTCTATGTTTAAGGCAGCATTACTTAAGCTGCAAAGACATGGAGCCACCTAAGTGTCTTTCAACAAGTGACTGGTTAAGAGCAATGTGATACACACACACACACACACACAAACACACACACACACACACACACAATGGAATAATGATGACAGTCTAAACACAGAACAATATTTATAAAGGCAGAACACCGTCTTTTGGTCAGAAGGGCTGTCCTCAATGCTTTGGTTGCTGTTAAGTCAGACCGTCTAAGGCTGTTTAGCATCTCTAGGAGCCAGTCCTCACTGAGTTGTAGTGAGAGGTACAAGAACTCCATTTGACAGAATGTCACTGGTAAAATTTACTTAGGATTTCTGCAAATTGCCACTTATGTATCCCTTTTGCTTCCTTCAAAATCTCTGACCTATCTGCTCAGGAGATATAACAGAATAGAAAGAGATGAAGAAATGAGTGTGAGATATAGCAATAGAGTAGATGATCAAGGAACAATAAATAATATATTTATTCGGAGTCAGCAAAAAAAAGGAGTCATCTAATTATGTGTAATTTTAATCTTTTGCTTTATGTCTCCAAAAACCAAGTGCCATTTATGTCCTTTTTTTTCCACATTTCTAAAGTATATTCTGTGATCAAGTTGCAACTTTTAGAAAGCCTGTCAATCTCGAAAATTCTTGAGTTCAGTATAACTCTTCATTTGTGTTACACAATCAAGCATAATATTTACTAAAACAGGTATCAATTCATCATGTGGATCTTTTTCAAAAAGAAAAGAAAACCTTGTTTTTTTCAGGAAAATGTCACTCATTTTTTAAACATTTCTTATTCATTTTTATTTTTTAATTTTTTCAGTGTTCCAAGATTCATTTTTTATGCCCCACATCCAGTACTCCACGCAATACGTGCCCTCAGTACCCACCACCAGGCTAATGGCACTCATTCTAATATAGTACAGTGTCATTATTATAGTACAGTCTATAATAATATTAGAGGTATAGTGTTATTCAAGATAACTTGAAGTTGTTAGAAAAAGTTTATAAGTTTGGGAAAACAGATGCCATTTTTCAATGATTCATAGAAGGAAAGTATTTCCATAGTCACAAAATTAGAAGAGAATATGTATAGATTTCAAGGGCTCAGTAAAAAAGCATCTATATTTAGAAGCAGTATTTAGTGACATTTTTACTATCTGTCTTGGATGAAGATCTTTGTAATATTTGGCCTTATTCAAGCTTCTCAGAAGGTAAATGCTAAAGGTTTTAAGACTAAGAAAGTTATTACTTTTCTTTTGCCATTCTGAGAGAAGTATCTGGAGTTTGAAATATTATTTTCCAGGAATTTGGGGGTCTTCCTGGAAATCTAGCTTTTTAGAATTACAGATGTGGAAAGTTAGTGACCATAATTTGATTATGAAATCAACAGGGCATGACCTCAAAAAAGAATTTTTAGGAATCTTCCATAATTTTGATTTATATGGTGTGGAAGCTAAAAATCTTTTTTTTTTGAATCTTAGGAAAGAATTATGCTTACCTTTGACATTTATTTTACTCAATATAAAGTATGTACATTATACACTTTAACATTTTCCTAAGGCTTTAATTTCTACTACAAAAGTCTTCCAGGAAACTTTACTGTTTGTTTCTCATAGGAAGAGATATTTTCTGGAATTGGATTTATCATACTGAGCCTTTCTCAGATATGGTTGCTATTTTTTACCACAAGTACATCTAATACTAACTTTAGCTACAAAAAGCCATATGGCACTGTGGTCCCAATTTTGTATTATCTCATGAATGGTGTTGTGTAAGGACCTACATCTTGAGGAAGAATTCTAAAGAGTTCCCAGGCCTTTAGAGAGATACAGATCTGCAGCCACTCCCCAATGGGCTTATATATTTTTGGGGATTTACTGCTTAAACTTCGGGTATCTGAAGATGAGGCTTGACTACCAGCTCTATCGCTTACCAGTTAAGTGGCCTCAGGTGTTTCCTATTTTCTCTACATCACAACTTCATCTGAAAAAGAACCATAAAAATATTGAACTTCTTTAGTTAGTTTTGCTGGGAAGACGAAATAAGGTATTGTATGAACATTGGTTGAGACTCAATCTATAGTTGGAATAATTTGTCTTCTTACTTATGTCTCTAGGCCCCAGTTGCTTACTCAGTATCTGTGGTTAATTGTTCAAAATCTTGGAAGAATAATATATAAACTGTTTACTTTGGATAGCTAATTAGCATGCTGCCCATTAACATGAATTCTGTAGCATGAAATATTAATCTGATAAACTATTTGTGCATCTTCTTTAGCCACAGGACGGCTTTCTTATGTTTGTTTGGCTGCCAGAGATTTTTGCTCTTGTACCTGCTAACTGAACAGTGAGAGAGGGGGGTTGGGCAGGAGCAGGTGCTGGGAATTTAGGTTAGTGAATGAAGTCAGCCCAGGGAAGAGTTAGGGCTGATACAGAGCTTGGTGGTCGCTCCAGAGGGGAGGAGCAGGCCCACCCATCAGGGGGCAGGGACACAAAGAGTCAGGCTTACCCAGAGAAGAAAGGGATTGAGGCCATCACAGTAGTGAGCAGGGAAAGAAGGCGAGGTCAACTGCCCGTGGGAGGTGGACAGCAAGACAAAAGATGTTGGGTTGAAACAGAGACAATTCATCCTGGTCAAATATCTCTGGTTCTGAAGTTAACCATTCTTTACTGGAGAAAGAAAATTTTCTTCTTAACTTTGTATTTAAAATATTATACACAGATCATATAGTCAAGTATTTTATTCCCTTTTTACAGATGGATAGATATATTGAGTGACAAAAAGTTAGTAGTAGATCATTATATTTTTATAACACAGTGGAGTACAATCCAAAATATCAAATATTAAATGTTTTATCATCATCTTATTTTTCTGATTATATATTTTTTTGTCTAAATCTCTTACCATTCATTTTGCTGCCTTCCCAATTCAGTAATCCTAGAACTATAATGTATCTCTTGACTGGTGCTTGCCTCCCAAAGGGAAGGCTTCACTATAACCACTTTGCTCAAATATCTAGAGAATTTTTATAAAGAGAAAAATGATCATATTTCCCCCCCTTTTTCATTGAAAACAACCCAAGAAGAATGTTGAATTTATTAAAATATTAGGCCAAAAATCACATATGCACATGCACACACACATGCACATACACACATTGCTTGGTACCAGCTAAAGTTTTGAAAGGAAAAATTCCTGGAAATTTTTAAAGACCTGGTAGATAATTGTGGGAGTAGTCATTACCTAAAATCAAATTAACAATGTCGTTGGAAAGTAAAAGACGTTGGATATTTTATGCAGTTTTAGTTTATGCTTTCAACACAATCCACAAAAATATTTGAGGGTCACCTAGCATTATTGTACATGGATAGATTTTGTAGGATCATCTACTTATTGAATTCTACAATGTTACGGGTCACTAAGATGATACGACAGAAAAGAATGCTTTACAACTCTGCGTAATTATAAAATATATCTCAGATGTTCCTATAGGACATAATGCACCTAAATATTATTTCTGTTGACTGAGAGATTTCTTTACCAAGATGAGGGTCTAGAGAATGTGGCTAAGAGCACAGGCCCCAAGTCGAATAGCCTTGGTTCATTCCTCAGTTCTATCACTTACCAGATGTGTGACCTTGGGTAAGTCATTTAATCTTTCCCACTTCAGTTTTCCCATGTGTACCTTGGGAATGATAGTAATATTAACAATAGCTTTTAAGAATGGCATATGTTACAAATAAGAGAAGTAAACCATTTAAAATTATTTGGCATAGAGTAAAGAACTCACTATTTGACTGTTTTCACTATTGTCATAATCTGATTTTCTAACCTTGGGCAAGACACTTAATTTTTGTGAGCAGCAGTTTCTCATGTGCAAAAGGCAAATAATCCCCTACTTTGTAAGCTTGCCAGTAGGAGCATAATGAACTTCCAGCACATAATTCAGGATTAATAAAAATTTTCTTTTATTTATTCCTATCTTAATGAAAATTATTAACTTTCTTCTGAAAAATGAAAGTAATTGTCTTTCAGCAGCAATTTGTCTAAATTTGAAGAGTTTTCCAGAGGGTGAGTAATATACGCATAACTCTGCCCAGTACTTCCACCTGATTAAGTACCAGCACCACCATCTGCAGGATGTGGGGGCTGTCATGAACCACTTCTTTTGGGGCAATTAGCAGGGAAGTTATGGTCCCAGGGACTAGTTCAAATGGGGCCCCAGTAAAGTTATATAGCACAGGCTGACTCCCTTTTGCTGGATGATCTACAGGGGGCTTTTGTGGTTGATCCACCATGTGGATGAGGAGCCTGGCATGCCAGGAATGGTTTAGGACACTGGTGTGGTTTCCACATGGCCTCTTGGCTGGCCATCTCAGATACTCTACTAGCACTCTCCAAGGCATCTCCTTTCTCTCTAAAGACGTCATCTTCCCTCCCCTGGCTTCCAGGAGGTACTTTTTGGTCTGTTTTCTCTCTGGTCTTTACTTTGGCATATAGTACATACTCTGCTAACCTCAGGGGTTTTCCTTTTAAAATGTGAAAGCCTAGTTTGGAAATCTTTTTTTTCTTAAAATACTCAATGTTCCTGGAGGCAGGGGGTTGCTGCTGCCTACCAGGCAGATGTCCAGGATGTGCGGGGAGGAAAGAGAACCTCAGCGATGCAGGTGAATATTCTAAGAATTTCTTTCACTGCTCATGTAACATCAAGTGGTGTTTTCTGGTCCTCTAAGTTTGCCATGCCTGGGCCATTGTGTCTACTTGGCTTCAATCACTGGTATTCAGAAATCCCCTCAGCTCTGTGTTTTAGGAAGCTGTGTGTGTTAGAGTGTTAAAACAAAGTATCACAGTAGTTTAAACAACAGAAATTTATTTTCTCACAATTCCGTAGGCCAAAAGCCTGAAATCAAGGTTCTGGCAGGATTAATTTCTTCTGAGATCTCCTCCTGTGGTCTAGAAGGCCATCCTCTCCCTGAACCCTTACGTGGTCTTCCGTCTGTGTGTGCCAAGGTCCTAATCTCCTCTTCTCATAAGGATACTGATCACATTGGATTAGGGCCCACCCAAATGACCTCATTTTACCTCAATTACCTTTTTTAACCCCCCCCTCTCCAAATACTATCACATTTTTAGATACTAGGAGTTAGAATTTCAACAGGTGAATGGGAGTGGGAGGGCATAGTCCAGAGCACCGGAGCACCTAGGCTCAAGCTATTATTACCTATGAAATCTTGGTTCAAGAACTTTAAAAAGTTGCCCATGTCATTTGGCCCGTAATTCATAATTTTAACTATAAATTGTGTGTCTATAATGTACCAGGCACTATGTCTTCAGTCAACCTTCACATACATCATCTCTTCCAACAGCTCAATAAGTTCAAGATCAGAACTACACTAACAATAAGAGCTAAAATTCAAAATGATCTGCCTGATTCTAATATAGAGGTGAGTTCCACTGTGCTATGTTGAGATTGCCGGCAAATTAGACTCTGAGCTGGACAAGAGCATGGTGTAAATTTTACTTTGGGAGCAGGCAACAGTTTACCAAGTGGGAACACTAGCGTAGGACCACTGGGCATACACACTTGTTATTCCTGAGGGTGCCATTTTAGAGTTAGTACAAAAATGTATGTATGTAATATGTATCTGATTTTATTTTATTTTTTTATTGTTTTAAGATTTTTATTTATTTATTTGACAGAGAGATAGAGAGCACAGCAGTCAGAGCAGCAGGCAGAGGGAGAGAGAAAAGCAGGCTTCCCGCTGAACTGGGAGCCAGATGTGGGGCTCCATCCCAGGACCCTGGGATCATGTCTTGAGCCGAAGACAGCCGCTCAACGACTGAGCCACCCACATGCCCCACATGTACCCTATTTTATTTTTTATTTTATTATTATTTTTATTTTTTTATTTTTTCAAGATTTTATTTATTTATCCGACAGAGAGAAACATAGCAAGAGAGGAAACACAAGCAGGGGAAGCGAGAGAGGGAGAAGCAGGCTTCCCACTGAGCAGGGGGCCCAATGTGAGGTTCGATCTCGGGACTCCCCCAGGATCATGACCTGATCCTAAGGCAGACACTTAAAGACTGAGCCACCTACCTGCCCCTGCACCTTAGTTTAGAAGACAAGAAACTATTACAAATTTTAAGAAGATAATTGATAAGATAAAAAAATGTTAAGTCATGGTACATAAAATGCATTAACATTAATATTAATTAATATTAATATTTTAGAAATCTTTAGAAAATTACCTCAGCCAGCTGTCTCCCTTTGCTCCGTGCCCCAGGAGGTTGATTTGTATAGACTACATCAACAGACTTCCTTGTCTTCTAGTTGTCAGTGTGGGGCCCAGGAGGATACCCTCAGTAGGGACAACCAAGGCCAGAGTGTCCCCTCCCCTGCTTCCTTTCCTGCCTGGTCACTCTGGGTTGGCTATCACTTTGGGTTGGCTACCTCTTTTGACCCAATCATTTTATCATTGTGGGCCTCTCTACACAATTTGCTCCTTCTGGGTTCCAGTAAGATTCTTTCCTTTTGTACCTTCTGATCTACTTAGCCCCACTGTTTCTAACCTGAGATATTGTCCTCTCTCCTATGGTTTCCCTATGGCCAGTTCCACTTTTATAAAGAGGTTTCTCACTTAAACTTTCTTTGAATTACCTTAATTGTGTATTATCAGCTTCCTGTATATTTATTGTTAATCTTGTTGAGCAATTGGTTATTTGAAATATGTCTATATAATTTGATAATACAATTTGCAATCATCTTAACATAATTTTTAAAAAGCTGGATTCATACTATTTTATTTTAAAACGTCTAAAAGAAACCTTTAAAAGTAATGTTTTGCTAGACAGTTGGAAGTCAGCCCTGACGGTAGAGCTCGATGGTTAGATACAGAAACTCTATAAAGAAGTTGCCTGGGTTTTAATTTTAATTGTTTCTATTAACTGTATGATCTTGAGCAAGTCATTTAACCTCTCAGGTTCTCAGTTTCTTTATCAGTAAAGGAGAGATGAAAATAGGTGGCCTAAGGATTGTTATGAAGATTTTAAAAGTTAATTGTAAAATATTGCAAATAAGGTTAAGCCTGTGATAAGTGCTGAGCATTTGCCTAGTAAACATGATGATTTTATTGAATGCCTATTGTGGTCTAGGCAGCTTGCTAAATATTTTTCATACTTTATCCCATTTAATCCTCAGAACTTTGGCCCGTAACTCATTTGGCCGGTAACTCAGCTCAGAACACTCCTGTGAAGAAGATAGTATAACTCATTTAATAAGAAATTAAAAGCCAGAGTAATTAAGTAATTTGCTCCTGTACGCCTGGTAAACAGTGAACTTGAGATTTGAAGGCTGATTGGAATATTATTATTGAAATAAATTACACATAGCACATACTGTATGTATACAAACACACACACATATCTTCACGTGCTACATATAGTACTGAATACACAGTATTTATGTTGATAGGATGCCTGTGCCTGGCACATCGTGGATGTTCAGTATGTGATTGCTGCTTCGTCTCACTCCTGATTTCAAGTTCGCTGCTTTTTTCACTTTACCACACTGCCTTCTATCCTAAGGGTAAAGGAGCAAAATGAACTTTTCAGAAGTTCTGAGTATTAACCAGAGAGGAGAAGAATGTAATTTATCTCTATTGCCGAACCTCCCCTTCCCCTTCCAAGATAATAAAAACATTCAATTAACAACATACTTGAAAAGATACCAAATTTGCATTTTCCCAAATGGACTAAGTTGTTAACTTGGAGAGCCACGGAAGCCTGTGATTGCTGCAGTGGATACATCCCAGATAAAAAGATCAAAGGTTATCACGAGAGTCGCCAGATGTCACCATAAAGAGCTCTGCCTGTTTTCAAAGTTCCTGATGGATGATGTGAGAGCTTCCACTGGAATGCTTTTGAATGTTCTACATGGTGTCATAAATATTAGAAATTTTATCAATGAGTCAAATGGCTTTGAGGCAATAAAGCTTTGTTAAATCACCATTCACTGAAAACATTATCTCATTTTATACAAACACAATTAGGAATTCATTAAGAAGGGGGCTTTTCTAGAAATCATTATAAAATTTATCCATACTCCTGCGATGGCAGTATTCCACACTGAATTTGAAAGTAGCTCTTGAGTTAAACATCTCTTTTTATTCTAAAGTGTTATGGTCTTGTGTTAATTCCCAAAGGGTTGAACTGACTTGCCAATGTCCTATAGCTAGTAAATGGCAGCTAATGGATCTAAACAAAAGTCCTTCTGTTTCCCAAGCCCATGTACTTTCTCGTGTACTATATTGTGTCCAACTCTATGTATGTATGTACATGTATGTGCTGCAAGAATTACTAGCTCACAGATTTAGAGTGTTTATTAGATATACTTTTTTTTTAAGGTTTTATTTGTCTATTTGTCAGAGAGAGAGAGTGAGAGAGCGAGCATGCACAAGCAGAGGGAGCAGCAGGCAGAGGGAGAAGCAGGCTTCCCACTGAGCAGGGAGCCCAATACGGGCCTTGATCCCAGGACTCTGGGGTCATGACCCCAGCGGAAGGCAGATGCTTAACTGACTGAACCACCTAGATGTCCCTAGATAATTTTTCAGTTTCATTATTTATTAGCCACATCTACCCTTTCCCTTAGAATAGGTCATATATATCTATCTATCTATTTATCTACCTACCTATCAAGATTTGCCTTGAGTCTAAAGGTTCATAAATGATTTGGCAAGGTGATTTCTTGTGTATCCCAGCTTCATTTCTCCCTACTTCTTAATAAACAGGAAGAAAAGAGAAAAGTTTTGTTTTCTAGATTCTAAGTTATCTCATTGAAAGATGTCTTCTGAAACTACATTTTATTTTATTTTATTTTCAATTTCTTGACTAAATGCGTCTATTTTAACTTCAGGGATAGCAGTGAAACTCTCTCGCTCTTTGACTTCTGACTTTGTTTTAACTGGACTTATTTTCAAACAAAAAGCAAGGTATATAATATCTTGGGGTGTCTGAGTAGCTCAGTCATTAAGTGTCTGTCTTTGGCTCAGGTCATGATCTGAGAATCCCTGGAATCGAGCCCCACATGCCCCACATCGGGCTCCCTGCTTGGCAGGAAGCCTGCCTCTCCCTCTCTCACTCCCTCTGCTTATGTTCCCTCTCTCATTGTGTTTCTCTCTGTCAAATAAATAAATAAAATATTCAAAAAAATGTATACTGTCTTTTCATTCCATACAATTATTATGGAGACTATTCTTAATCTTTAATGGAATCACTACATTATGTGGCTATTTGCTAAATCTTTTTTTCCGGGAATAGGGGCTGATTCAACTATGTTTCCAAAAAACACCAATGATTGATTCAGTTTCTCGCCCCATAGGATACTTGAATGGTGAATGAGAAAACTCCTATTCTCTTCCCAATTCTCCCCCAAAGAGGATCTCTGTCTGACCTCCAGACTGGAGACTTCCTGTCACCCTGGTTAAAGCCTAACTGCAAGTGCTGACAGAATTGTGTAACAGTTGCTCAAGCTGTGTGAACTTACAGAGTAACAAGTCATTTGTCATATATCAGAGATATGATGGAGTCTCCGTACCAAGGGGAAAGGCAGGAGCCCTTCGTCCTGTGAACCACGACCCAGACACTGGTTGGGTGTCTTACAGTCATGAATATTGAATAGTTTCTGTAGAGACTTGAGCCTTCTGCTCAGTTCCAGGTGGGCAGCCTGTCCCTTTGAGGGAGGAAAGCATTTGATAATGTCTCGGTGATAACCTTAGCGTTTTATGGTGGGGAAATGCCAAGATACTTTAGATTTCTTATGCACTATTGTTTCAAAATGTTCTATATTCTTTTTATTTTAGGATTATTTCTCTCTTTCTCATAGACCATGTTTTACTTTGAGATATTTGCTCATTTTTAGAAAGTGAGGTGATTTTTCTGAGGAATGATTTTATTAGAAAGGCAAATCATTTGATCATACCTCTAAAGAATGTAGCAGAGAAGGGGATGTTTCTTTCAGGGAAGAAGACATATATAAAACTCCTTAAATGAACTCCTTCATTATATGAACTCATCCACATTAGATAGAACATTTTATATCATTATTTTTCAAATACCAAATTGCTATTACCAGCAAATTTCTATGCCAAGTGTATAAACAATTAGCTAAATATTAGAGCCTCAGATAGTAAAAGAAATTACCTGGATCAAAAAGAATTAAGACTGGGAGCCTATTAGAATTTTGATGGCAGTAACATTTACGGCAACAGTTACTGACAGAACCTTCAACCACTAAGTGCTTTTGCATAGTGTTTAAGTGGGTTGACTCAAGATCCGGGTCATTCAGATTTGAATCTTTGCAGTGCCATTTGAAAGAGGTCTGTCTTGGCTAAGTTACTTATCCTTCCCATGACTCGGTTTCCCGTGTTTAAATGAAGGGTAGTAATAGCGCCAATCTCAGAAGAAATGTTGTAAAGATTAAATTAATTATCATGAAGTACTTAGCACTAAATCCTACACAAAATAAATGTTGTGTAGATGTCTGTTACGTCCATAACATATTCTCAGTCTATTTACAATGCTTATTGGTCTACTATGTTCAAAGATACTGTGCTATAGGATGACCCTTGCCTACAAGGGATGTTTTCTCAGAAAAAAATGATGACGGGGCACCTGGGTGGCTCAGTGGGTTAAAGCCTCTGCCTTTCGCTCAGGTCATGATCTCAGGGTCCTGGGATCGAGCCCCACATGGGGCTCCTTGCTTAGCGGGGAGCCTGTTTTCTCTCTCCTGCTCCCCCTGCTTGTGTTCCCTCTCTCTTCTCTCTATCTCTCTGTCAAATAAATAAAATCTTAAAAAAAAAAAGAAAAAGAAAAAGAAAAAATGGTGTAATTCAGTATGAGAAAAGTGGGAGCTCTTAGACATAGTGATGTAAAATTTTAAACTTTAACTAGAAACTTCAAAGTGGTTACTTTTTATTGTTGACTCTCTACGAGTGCCAGCTATACACACATATATTTAACAATTCCCAGGGCACAAGGAGGATTAGATACAATGGTAGAAACCAAATAATACTTACTTCTAGAAATGAATTAAAATGTACTCATATGGCTCTCAAGCTACTTTTTTTTTTTTTAAGATTTTATTTATTTGACAGAGAGAAACACAGCCAGAGAGAGAATACAAGCAGGGGGAATGAGAGAGGGAGAAGCAGGCTTAATTAACCTGAGCGGAAGGCAGACACTTAACGACGGAGCCACCCAGGTGCCCGTGGATTCCGTTTCTGAAGATGCATCATCCTATGGTGTTAACAAAAGAAGGCATAGTAAATTTTTACGCCTGCTGGTCCAGAGAGAGTCTGCTAAGTTCAGCAGGATAAATTATAGATGTCTCTTGAAGAGAAATTATTGAAAAAATATAATGATTTGATGGAGGGAACATTCCATGATTTTAATCACATGCAGCTGACATTTATCCACAGAGGATACATTTAGATACTTCATCCCTCAGCCATCACAACTTAATGCTTCCTCTTTCTTGGTGATCTGATAACCCATGTGACTTGGTGGTCCTCTCAGACCTTTGACATAGGTGTCACTTTAAACATTGGGCATAGGAAGCCCTGTTTCATCAGAAGATTAAATTTAAGCTCTGCTTTATTGAATTTTTTCTCCTGTCATATGCATGTTCTTTTCTTAATTCATTGCGTTTTCTCTTGGCCAATAGAGTTTTGACCAATTATTATGAGCTTTATTCCTCATGGGAAATCATTTGGCTTTAATAAGAACAAATGCTTCTTTTTGCTTTTTTTGTAAGAAGTTTTGCTTGATTTCTGAAGGTGTGCAGCTGCTCACAATTATGGTTGATTGTTTCATCTGTTTTGGGCAGTTTATCCTCTATCATTAAGTGGTAAATTCCCTATTAAATGAATATTCCAGTGTATTTTATTTCATTTTCTCAGTGAAGGTCAGAAATGACCAAATTTTTGGTGAAGATTTCAAATATCACTTCCAAACTGTGTATTTTCAGTCTTCAATGAAATCAGTTCTAAAATTTTTAAATTCTCAGTTTGAAGAATTTTATTTTGATATGTTCATTCCTTATGTATAATAGAAACATGTCGGTGGAGGTGAAAACTGTAGAAGAAAATAATTTCAGTAAATTTGCTGATTTTTCAAAGGAAAACTTTGAACTTTTAGAGATTTTAAATCAGCTTTATTTTTTATTATGAAGACTTTTCAAATAAGTATAGTTGAAGATGCTTTCTCAAATGCAAACAAGGCTTAGATAATTTTACCAATGTCTGCTGGTATAACATTGCCCATAGTTATTAGAATATTTTTAATATCACAGTGAGAATTAAACATGTGACTTTATCTTTCTGTCTTTGGCTCTTGCAGGAAATAAGTGAATTTCCTTTTCGGTATTTGTAATATGAAATATTTCTACCATCACACTGTGGTCACAGAGTCAGCAACTTAAGTCCATAGTTTCTCCTTAGTATTTTTCAAAGTAGTTGTTAGGGAATCAGTCTCAAATGACTTACGTTTTTATGCCTTCATGAAACAGTTCTGTGCGTGAGTATGTGTATTTGGGGAAAGGGTTTAATATTTTTATCTTGATCTCATGGGTACTTGCTCTGCTTATTCAGTCAAATAATGATAATACTATTATCTATTGCTATGTGCTATGAGAACCCAAATAGTATTGCTTACCAGAGCCTGGACTTGCCATTAAGATTAACCTCTTGTTTCTCTTCAAATATGATGAAAGATGGCAATACTAAAACACTCTCGTAAAAAACAAAAACAAACAAACAAACAAAAACAAAAAAAACACTCTTGTAAAATTATCATTTTTTAACTGTATTTCATTATAGCAAAGAAAAATTTTAAAGGTATTTTTCAAAAGCCTATAATATAGTTCACCTAATTAAATCCCTCTACTCAAAGATATGTATATGGGGCATGTGTATTTTTAAAGCAACACTTTTGTTTATCTCTGTGTATACAATATCCTTACCTCTTTTCATTATAGGATAGAATGCAAATCTAGGAAATCCTCTCAAAGGAGATTATCTTTTAACATATTTGAGTCCATTCTGAGAAAATAAACCACAAAACTTGATTAAATTAGCAACTTTATTTGATTTTGTTTATTTTTAATGAATTCTTTTGTGATTTTTGTCTGGATAAAATTCAGCCTGCATGCTGTACCTTTTGGAACCTACCCATCAACAAATTGCAAACTTCTGTAACTTCTACCATTTTGAAATTATCTTCCCTTGCTAAACTTTCTTACGAAATCACCCCGCAAAAATCAAGAAAATATCATCTAAAATGGACTCCATATAACTTTTTGTACTAATATTTGTTAGTGCAAATAGATCTGGGAACAAACAGATTCCCAGTGTAAACTTAAATGTTTTTATTAAAAACTTGTGTTTCTGTTGGTTTGAGGTCTTGTCTGTTTACTTACCACTATTTTCTCAGACTCTGGAATAAAGTATACAAGTAGAAGAAGAAATCCTAGATCTTCATAAAATCATAGGGAAGGTTAGGCTTTTGAGCTGTTATTACCATTTGTGAACATCAACATACGCATGTATTGTTGAGTGGCATCTTATACTTACCATATGCTGTTGTGTTCAAGATGGTCCTTATAAAAAACATATGGGAGATGAAAAAAAAAGACACTCAGAATGTAACTATTTTACTGATGAGGAGCTTAACAGATGGCATAATTAGGCCCGAACTTCTGAGCTGTGTGTGATGCACCACACTTTTCATTATACCGCCTCTCAATAGATATCTGCTCTAGCTTGTGATCAAATGAAACATAACATCTCCTGTATTTCCAGGGAGAGATGTTGTTGACCTTCTGTTTATGGCATAGCCCAGTATTTATTCATCCTCATCTATCAACAGTATACTTTATAATTTCATCAAATTTTTGAATGAAATTTAAGTCCATTTCTCCGTCAGAAGACTCATGCATTAATGGCAGAAAATGAATTATATTATCCACATAATAACTTTCTGTATACTTTAAACATCTAAAATAATTTCTCGGACTTTTCATCTCTCTTCCAAACTTCTTTAGTCTTTTTTGCAGGGTGTTCATTGCTTTCTTGAAGTAAATTTTTAGTTCTTTCAAACTGGTTATCTTTTGTTTCTCAGTTCTACTCTACCTTCAGTTTTTGCATCTTCACTTTATACACTTCGTTCAAATTCCATTTAGCACCATTTCATATTCAAAAACCTTTTTTAAAGGAGATTTATTTATTTATTTATTTATTTATTTATTTAGAGTGTGTGAGTGCTTGAGTATGAAGGGGTGGTGGAAAGGGGCAGAGGGAGAGAGAGAATTTCACGCAGATTCCCTGCAGACCCAGAGACCCGCCTCAGGGCTCCATCTCAGGACTGTGAGATCAGGACCTAAGTCCAAGTCAAGAGTCAGAGGCTTAACTGACTGGGCCACCTAGGCATCCCTCATTTTCAAAATCTTAATTGAATTTCTAAAGCATGCAGAAATACATCTATAGTCTAGCATTTGAAATTTTAAATGATTGAATTCAACCTATCCTTGCGATGTTATTTTTCTCTACTCTTATTGGAGCTTCAGCCTGAACTAGGATGGACTTATGGAGTTGTGGTTTTATCATGATAGTCAGGGTCTCAAATGATATGGTGAATATTGCTTTGATTTCATAGATTCCCTGAAAGAGTCTCAGATACTCCCCGAGTGGTCTTTGGAGCATACTCCAAGAAACATTAATGTAGTAAGTAAGAGTTTAAGCCTTTCCCCACTCTATGTGTGCAGACAAATTTTCTTCACTTCTGGCTTTATGATCCTGGGCAAGTTATTAAACGTATGCCTCAGTGTGCTCTTCTCTAAAATGGAATTAATAATAGTATCTATTTCTTGAGATGGTTTGAGGATTAAAAAAATTAATGCTGGTTTGCAATTACAATAGTGCCTACCACAGGGAATAAACATTGTGATGAGGAAAATGCTTTTTTCTCTACCTTCCTCTATTCCTGGTTTTCAGTATCTCTTCTTATCCAAATTAATATTTATTTGTTTTAAAAAGAGAAAGGTGTGGAATATATTTTAGTTTGATCAAATCTTTTGGCAGTGTTAATCTTTCTATATTCATTTAAGTATAGCTAAAGTAACCTTTGGTATTTCAGTGTGTACCTGAGAAAAATAAGAGCAAGTCCTAATTTTTTTTCTTAGCCTATAAAATTTAATTCATTCCATTTCTATGCCATCAGTCCTCTCTTTCCTTTGACAACTTAATTTTTCCCTTCTCAGTAGGCTAAGAGAACGAAAACAAATCTAGAATGAATTCATTCATTCACTTATTACAAACCTATTGTGCATATGCCAGACATTCTGCTCGAGTATATGATACTATAATACTATAATCTAGTAGAAAGGACATACATCAAACCAGTCAACAAAAAAGTATGATTAAAAAATGCAGAACATTTTGAAATGCTCTTTCTCATTTTTTATGTCTTAGATATTATTAATTGAGATATAATTGATATACCATGTTACATTAATCACAGGTCTTTAACATATGTATATATGTGAAATAAACACCACAATAAGTCAGTTAATATCCATCACCATACACAGTTACAATTTTTTCTTGTGATAAGAGATTTTAAGATCTATTCTCTCAGCAACTTTCAAATATATAATACAGTATTGTTAATTATAGTCACTGTGCTGTGTATAGTACATACCAGAATGTACTCATTTTAGTTTTATAATTAGAAATTTGTATCTTTTGACCTCTTCAACCATTTCTCCCAACTCCTGCCCCCCACCTCTGGCAACTGCCAGTGTGTTCTCTGCATTTTTGAACTCAGTTTTTTTTTTTTTAATTTCACGTATAAATGACTTCATGTTATTTCTCTTTCTTTGTCTGACCTATTTCACTTAGCATAATGCCTTCAGATTCCATCCATGTTGTCACTGATGGCAGGATTTCCTTCTTTTTATAGCTGTGTAATATTCCATCATATCTATCTATCTATCTATCTATCTGGAATATATATATATATATATGTATATATAGTATACATATATATACATTATATGTATGTATATACACATACACCATATCCTTTCAGATATAATCTTTATGACATATTGTAAGCCTATATTTTTATTAATATTTTTACCTTCACCTTGTCATCTGTAAAATAACCAGTAAAACATCACGGTGCAGAAAGGGGAAGCCATGGAAAGAACACTGACTTATCTGGGTTCCGGTTTGAATAAGATATTTTAGTTTTAGTTTTCTTGATTGAAGAAGTAGGCAGTTGTCTAAAATCCCAGGACTATTATTCCCGTTATTTTAAGAGTGAGTATATCTTTCCATCAATTTTCACATGTTCAAATGATGGAATTATTGTATTGCAGCATCTTTATTTCATTAAATTTCTCTCTCCCGACCTATCAGTCCATGAAACTACTAGTATTTTGAAGGCAGGCTGCTGGTCCCTCTTCATCACGTGTTCCAAAAATACTCAGTGCATATTTTATATGAATGTTGAACATACATTTGTTATGGCAAATATTCCAAAAAAAACTTTTCTCTTTATTTTCTAACTGAAATGCAGAGTTGCATCTATTTTCCTGGGGACGATGTAAACAAGAATGAGTGTTTTTATAACGGTTAAATTTTAAGGAACAAGGACTACACACTAGGTTGGACTTTTCACACGGAACCTCTTCCTCAGGTTTTAATTTTATGTATGTCCAGCAGATGGCGCCAGTGCCTTAAAGAAGAGCCCCGTTCCGGGGGAGGGGAGGGGAAACGTATCAGAGAGTGCGCACATTTAAAACTAAGCAGTTGTCAGTAAAATCCAGGAGACTATTACATAAATATTCACAAATAATACACAAAAATGAAGTAGTTGGAGGAGTGTTTATCTTTTAAAGAAGTTTCTCCAAGTTTCCAGCTGTAATTCATGCCAGTTACTCTGGGGTAGTAAAGACTGGAGAGAGAAACAAATACGAATTGGGTAGGTGAGGTTTTCAGCAGAAAAGCCTTCACCAAGGTCAGGATATTTTCTAAGATGCTCTGGGCTCTAACGTCTCCGCAAAATTTATAAAGATAACCACAAAAATGCAATAAAGATTATTTAATTTTTTTTTCTAAGTTGCCCTTGTTTTTGTTACACTTGGGTAGTTCACCAACTCTCTACCTATGAAAGAGAGCCATGCACTAGGTCCTGCTGAAAATCAGACAAGGAGAGCACTAGGCTCTTGCAAAATTTAACCCAAGCAAATTAAGTCTTCTTGGCATTGAAAGCCTTGCTTCACATTCTTAACATCCTCCTTCCTGAATATTGTTGTGTTCCTTTTCCTAATGGGATGATTGACAGTTTTCCTTTTCTTTACACTCTGCATCGAACAAATGTTTAGTCAAAATTTCTTGAAATGTCGTGTCATTTTTGTAATTTTATTTTTTGAATCCCCTTCCTGACTTTCTTTTTTGTTATGTGAAGCAAGACTGAGATATTAACTCTACATAACTTTTAACTATACTAGATTAATCATTTCTTCTATTCAATTGTCTAAATTCAATGGATTTTGTTAGTTGATTACAATCAACAACTCATAAAAAACAGGATTTCCTAATAAACTATCAGTATGTGATAATATATTGTATTAACATATTATAATAACTACTTTTTATTCAATTAGATCAACTTAATGTCTGCAGGAAGTACGTAGACATTTTGCTGCCTTTACCTAGATCATATAGCACCTCTGCTTAAGAGATTTAAGAAATACTCCAAGAAGCTCTTTAGAAAGATTTTATTGTTCTATCATGCTTCCAGTGAAATAATTATTAAGGATTAACATCTAAAAATATGCGTGGAAATGAGAGAAATTTATTTATTTTAAAATTCAATAATTTGATAACAGTGTTCCAAAAAAGAAACGGAATTCTCTAGTCTCAAAAATGTAGTTTGCTGTGACTTCCCTGAAATTACTGAGAGATGGCTCTCATCCCCTGATTCTGTGACTCTGACTCTGTGCCTCACCTATTTCCCCCTCCCATCTGGTGTCATCTGCTTGAGTACATAAGGAACAGAGAGAAGGGCAATCAAGAATGAGGACCTTAGTGTAGGACAAAGAACCATAAGATCTTGTACTGACGGTTAAATCAAAATAGGCGGTGAGCCGATAACAGTCATCGGTGTGCAACGTGTAGTTTCAGACTTTAGTTTTTCTTTAATGATTTCATTGTCATCAGAAAAAGAAATTACTGCTGATGGGTGTTTAAAATATTTTGGTCTCTGATTTGGTATTATGTATTTTGTCAGACTCAACCACATAGACACGTATGTTTCATATGTTTTTCTTCTTTTTTTAATCATTCATTTATTGAGTAGATAAGGCACAACAACAGGTGCTAAGTGATAACAAGGTGAATCAGGTATTTATAAATGAATCATAATTGCCAATTATTGAGCACCATTGACATGCCGGCTATTTTTCAGGAACTGAACCACTGATTTTTTTTTTTTTAATTTTTATATGAAAAAAGGATCTTGGGTTTTTCTGTTTTCTTCAGCTTTGATTTTTTATGAAAAATAGATATTTACTCATGAGCCCACTGTTTTAAAGAATCAGGATAGAGTTTATAGAGAAAGAGAACTTTTCTGTACTCTGCCTTACACTATTCTCTGTGTGTTCAGTGCTAATGTGGAAAATAGAAGAAATCAGTGGTTCAGCTACATGCAAGCAGTTACCCAGAGGTGGAGTGGTTATGGAAAGAAGTGGGATGGTTAGGAGGGGTTGGAAATAGCACTGGGAAATGTGGGTAGAGTCTATACAAATTTTGTGGGCTAGATAGAATTCTGGTGGTTGGGAGGTTTTTTCAAACTATTTTAAAAGTTAATTTACATTGTTTGCGGGAGTAAATTTCTACACCGCCGTTCCATCTCTTCCTGTCTTAAAAAGTCTTAAAAATCATTTTTCTTCCTTCTGCTGTCACTGACCTATTCAGAAGCAATAGCAAAGTTTTTATGATTTTACTAAGAATGGGGTAACATCACAAACTAATATTGTTTTTACGTTTCTATTTTTAAAAGCAAGTAAGTTATTTCAAGACAGAGCATCTACCTTAAAATAATACTTAAACAAACCCCAAAACCTACCATCTGGGGTATGTTACATTTGCACGACAATCGTGGACAATAAATAAAAATCTGGTCCATTTGAAAGTATTTTTGCTCAGAGGCGCATCCTATTAAATGGGACTGTTTTATAGTCTACCTTGTATTTTACAGCTTGCGAACTCTGTGAGCAAACAGAATTTGTTCACAGGGTGAAACACATATTTATGGTCCTGAATAAACTGCTCAGATTCAAAAACTATTTGTGTGACAGTGCTGGACACAGGGATTCTGCAGCCCAATGGGATGTTTGTAGTCCACATTTGCATATCAATGCGCGGACTCCTTTTAGGAATACTGCTGCTTCGTGACAATGCTGTTGTCTGAGGTCTGGGGGAAAGAAAACCCATAAAAGTTTGGACTCACTTTTCAATGCCCTCGATTCTTTTTTTGTGCTTTGGAAAACTGTGCAACAGGGTCACCAAGTTCCATTCTCCATCGTTTTATTATGTTTTCAATGAAGCGATTGAACCTGCCCAGAACCCAACGGACAGACATCACAAGGCCACTTTGTGGAAAGGCAGCTTCTTTAGAACCTGGAAGCTGAGGCTCCTCTTCCCTGTTTATGGATTTGGGGCCAGGGCGTAGTTCCCTTAGTTCAAAGACCCAAAGGGACCAAAACCCTTAAGCAAAATACTTAGAACCCTTTTGCCTAGAGAAAAAAAAAAATAAATGGAAGGGTTCTTTAAGCTGTGGGGAAGCCTACCTAAGAATGTCATAGTTGTTTGAAAGTCCGGCCACGGATGTGGAAGGGATTTTATAAGGTGACAACCTAAAGGCTGTCAGTCCCAGTCTTTGAAATGGAATCAAACACAGCCTGTTCATAGTTTTGCTGAAGTTTAATTCAGATAAAGTCCTTTCTTTTCTTTTCTCTTTTCTCTTTTCTTTTTTCTTTTCTGTTTCTTTTCTTTTCTTTTCTTTTCTTTTCTTTTCTTTTCTTTCCTTTTCTTTTCTTTTCTTCTTTTGTTTTTTTCTTTTTGGAGAAAATATTTCTTATTTTTAATTTTTGTCTGATAATGCTTTGGTCCTCCTGATGGAGATTTTAGTAGAAAGTCTTACCATACATTTTGTGCTGTAGTTGACTTGGTTAATTGCAAAGCACTAAAGAAACAAAGATAAGAAGAAGGACATGTTTTGCACTACTATCTTCGCTCAGTCCTGCATACCTGAAGACACCTTGTGAGGGTGACTGTCAGGGTGCAGGTAGTAGAGCAGTACTTCTTCTTCACGTTTCGACACGTGCCTTATTGAACACACAACTACTCTGTATTGTGTAGTATAAAAAAATCCTGTTTCAAACCTACTCCATTTTAACGATTATGGATATTGGTTTACCTCGTGATTTTGTCATTAATTTGCTCCTTCTATGTAATTGGAATGTGGCAGAAGTGACAGGTATGATTTTTTTTTTTAAGATTTTATTTACTTATTTGAGAAAGAGAGAGAGAGAGATGAAGCGCAAGCAGGGTAGGGGCAGAGAGAAAGGGAGCAGGTTCCCCGCTGAGCAGGGAGCCCATGTGACATGTGTGACTTCTAAGGCTAGGTGGTAAAAGACTTTTGTTGCATCTGCTTTGTTTCCTTTTAGGTCACTCACTCAGGAATGAACTAGCATATTGTAAGGATAGTCTCCACTGTCCATGTGGAGGGATGTGAGGGCTTGCAGTCATAGCCAGCAGCAATGTGCCAGCTGTGTGTGTGTGTGTGTGTGTGTGTGTGTGTGTGTGTGTGAGAGCTAGACTGGAAGGGGATCTTCAGCTTCCCTTAGCCCTTAGATGGTAGCCCTAGCTGACATCTGTCTGACGCAAGCCCACGAGAGACCCTGAGCCAGAACCACCAACTAAGTTTTTCCAGAATTCCCAGTTTACAAAAATGATCTCAGATGGTAAATATTGTTATTTTACGTCACAAAGTTTTGGTGTCATTGTTTGTACGACAATCGATAACTAGTCCACCACTCTTCCCACATTCACTTCTTTGCCGATATCTGAAGAATATTTAAGTCTCATGGTTTCTTTCTTGCTTTAATGTGATTTTGGTGTTTGTCCCTTCTTTGACATGTGATTGCCATGTTACCCCAGTTTTTACTTCAGACTATCCCTTTCCAGATGGTTGCAATGTTAACCTTTTAACTAGTCTCCCTGATTTCCTTCTTTAGTTTCTGTAGTATAACTATAGATTATTTTTCTCTGAAACCTACATGGCTAGCATACATTTCTGATACTCAAAAAAAAACCCCTAGAGTTTTCTCATTTACCGTCCCGGTCAAGCCCTTTGCTTCTAAGTGTGGTATATTTGATTCTTGGACAGAATTATCCACCCTCCTCCCTTGGTTTTGCTTTGATTTCATCTGAGACTTGTTTTGGACCCATGGTGGGCAGGGTGCACTCCTCGATACTGGGGACTGGCCACGTGACTGACGTGGGCAACGAAATTGTAGCAGACACGACAAAGTGTAGGCATGAATGCACTTGGGTTGCTGGGTTTGCCTCATTGCAATTCTGCCACTTCACTGAGAGCCACGTGGCCCAGCTTGTGGATCCAAGGAGGATGGAAAAAATGTGGAGCAGATGTGAGCCCGACACAGGGTGGAGAACCCAGGCCGGCCAGATCTGTAACTTGAAACAGAGCTACCTACTTGTGCCCACTCTAGATCGGTCAACACTCACCCAGCCCAACCATTTAACCCAGTGAGGATAAATATTTGTTTTAAGCCACTGAGTTTTTGGAGTGGTTTATTATGCAGGAAGTTCTGTTACCTTAACTCCATCTCATTTTTTCAAATATATCATTTGTTTCTCTTTATGACTCTCTGTCCGGTTCATTTCTTAAACATGCTTGCCCATTCCTGTTGACACTTTTCCATTTTTTCACATATCCTTTCAGGTCTTTTCAATGATAATGTTTGCTAAGTTACTAATAACTTATTCAACTGTAGTATTATCACTTTTATGACAGTCTGATAGAAGCAATATTATTTCCACCTTAAAGGTGAGAGAATTGTGCCTTAAAAAGGTTTTAAAACTTGTCCAACTTCACATGGTAAATAAATTAAGAATGGGGTTTAACTTCAGGGGTGTGTGATTCAAAAATCAATACTCATACATAAGATTCTGTATTCTTATTTTATCCCCAATGCTTTCTTTTTGACAACTCTGGTCTGTAAATTACACTAATAGTTTTCAACTCCAAATATACTTAATTTTTCCAGCACTAACCATTTCTATAATCATCTTGAATGGTTTTTTCTTTAGCACTTTGTAGTTAATATTGCACATTGCAATCTTTTCTTCTATTCAGTTCTTATAATCTCTCTTTGAAGAATGAATGATTATTTTCTGCATGAGAAAAATGAGAATCAGAGGATGAATAATTTGATCCTGGTCATTCAGCTATATAAGGTAAGGCGGAAAGAGAGCTATGATGGCTGAATTAGGTTTCCATCCTGCTCCCCAAATTCAATGTGGAAGACTAAATTCTCAATGGTAATGGTGTTTGGAGATGGGTCCTTCTGTGAGATAATTAAGGTTAAATGAGGTCGAAAGGATAGGGCCCTAACCTCATAGTATTGGCGTCCTTACAAGAAAGAGGAAGAGACACCAGAGCTCGCTGTCTCTAGTGAGCACAGAGGAAAAGGCATGTGAAGACACAATGAAAAGGTGGCTGTATACAAGCCAACAAGAGAGGTCTCATCAGAAATAAACCCTGATGTCATTTTGCTCTTAGACTTCTAGCCTCCAGAACTACAAGAAAATAAGTTTCTGTCATTTGAGCTATCCAGTCTGTGATATTCTGTTTTAGCAGCCCAAACTAATATAAGAGCTGAGGTTTTCACTCCCAGTGTCTCCGTCCTTATTTTCTTACATTTATTGTACATTAATTTTATCATTAGCTCTCAGAGGACAGTGACAATACTTTTGTATCCTCCATCATATATTATTTGTATAACACATCCTTGGATATTTCATAGGCTCACAGCATATTTAAAAGTGGAAGAGGTCTGGGTGCTACCTGGGTGGCTCAGTGGGGTAAGCAGCTGCCTTTGAATCAGGTCATGATCCCAGAATCCTGGGATGGAGACCCAGATTGGGCTCCCTGCTCAGAGGGGAGTCTGCTTCCCCCTCACTCCTCCCTCTACTCATGCCCTCCCTCCTTCCCTCTCTTTCTCAAAAATGAATATATAAAATCTTTAAAAAATTGGTCAAAAATTAAAAAAAAAGTGAAAGAGGTCTAAGTTGTCAACCTATCCTTTCACTTACATCTGAACAGCTCTGATCCAGTGAGTTTCTAAGACTCAGCCAAAACGACTCTGCAGTCAGCGAAAAGCAGAGTGGAATCCAGGCCCCACCTCCAGCCCCTGAGATGTTTCAGTTATTTCACTGGTAGACATTGAATGCATCACCCAAACTGCTATTATCATTTTTTATTTTTATTACTATTGTATGATGAACCCAAACTCCACAGAAATTGAACGATTCAAATTACATCCTAACTAGAGTAAGAAAAATGGATATCACATGATACACAAAAGGAAACAGAAATCCAGGATTCTCAAGGAAAGTGATAAAGCAAACATATTTAGCAAACATATTTTTTATTTCTTAATGACTTATTAAGTGAAAAATTTTTAAATGTTATATTTGTATGTGTGAGAGTGAAAAATGTAAACATATTTATGTGGTTAATCTAATTGCACATATGTCCTTGTTTTTTTTTCCAAAAGGGGAACCCGAACACAGGGGCTATGGCAGAGGCACGTACATATGTTCCCCCTTCTATCAAATCAGGCTGGTCAGGTGGTTTTCTGCTCTGTGGTAGGTACAGAATGTGTAAATGACTCGAGTTGGAGTGGAGATCATCAAGACCCCTGTAAAAATGATAAGAGGATCTTTTGCTATTATCAAGAGCTATTTTAAATACTAAATCAAAAGGATGCCAACGAGTGGCCTTGTTGATAGTCTCAATAGAGAAGGAAATGATTAAATTAACATGAAACTTAAAATCCATTCCCACTTTGTAGAGAGGTCTGAAATTGATCATCATGGTGGCATGTGAAAACTTGCACAGCTGCAGTTGGTGATGCCTTTGTTTAATAGATAAACAACACTACCAAGCTGATAGTGCGGTCTCTTACGCTTACTCAATTATGCATCCAAAATTTAGACCAATAAGTTAAGTCACAACATTTTAGGCTTTCTCTCTAATTCAGAGATGAGGATTAAAACACGTGTATGCAAAGCCATTAGAAAGGTGGCAAGGTACAATAGAAGGAGCACTGGAAAGAGAGGCAGGTCACTGGGATCCAACCTCGTTGCATTCTCTCGATCTGTTCTATGGTCCACAATGCGTCCCTTGGCCGTATGGGATCTATTTTCCTCTTCTGTACAATGTGCACAATGCAGTCCTCGCTCACTGCCGAGCAGTGCCGTGAAGATCAGATTAAGAATACCACCTACGTTTGTATGATCTTTTGTTGTCCTGCGATCCTTCCTGCCTGGTTTTTTTTTTTTTTTTTTCTCATCAAAACACAATGAATTAAGAAAGGCAGTAATTTCTTCTTCCCATTTCAGTGATAGACAGGTTCAGAGGTTTTATGGACTCAAGGTAAGGAACTGAGAATAGAGACTCTTTGTCCCAGTTATTTAGTAGTGCTCTCTGGCCAAATGTGCAGATGAACACTACACACTTTACTGTGTGAAGGAGAAATATTAGGCCATGAGAGCTCTGCCTTTTAAAGTTGTCTGTTGACAATCTAAATAATAATGCTGGGCTTAAGTTTAAGAGTATAGAATATTAATTAATTAATTAATTTATTTATTTATTTTTACTTACCCTGGTTTTGATTGAGTGGATTACTGAATTTGTTTCATTTTCCATATCCATAAAATGAGTACAAAAATATGTAAAAAATGAAAGGTTGTGGTAATTAAATGTAATAAATGATAAAAATGCTTACAACTTAGCAAAATAAGGATTCTATAAGCACAATCATTTTTATTGTGGAAATTGGATAAAGAAAAATTAGATATGGGGGTGCCTGGGTGGCTCAGTTGTTAAGCGGCTGCCTTCAGCTCAGGAGTCCCGGGATCGAGCCCTGCATCAGGCCCCCACTTGGCAGAAAGCCTTCTTCTCCCTCTATCACTCCCTCCTCCCTCTGCTTGTCTTCCCTTTTTAGCTGTGTTTCTCTCTGTCAAATAAATAAATAAAATCTTGAAAGAAAGAAAGAAAGAAAGAAAGAAAGAAAGAAAGAAAGAAAGAAAGAAAGAAAGAAAAATTAGATGTGTACAGGCTGGGTTTTAGCCCTGGGAAACCACTTGTAACTGAGTAAGTCCTTCTGGGCAGTTCCATGAAATTGCCTTTACGTTCCTGTGACTGGTTGCTGTGAAGCCAGTCCTGTGTAGGTAGCAACTCACTGGACAAGGAGTCCAGAGGTTAAGATCCTCATTTTGTCACTGAGGTTTTTTAAGATTTTATTTATTTATTTAACACAGAGAGGGAGAGAGAGAGTGAAAGTGAAAGAGAACATATGAGCATGAGCAGGAGAGAGGGGCAGAAGCAGGCTCCCTACTGAGCAGGGAGTTGAATGAGGGGCTCAATCCCAGGACTCTGGGATCATGGCCTGAGCTAAAGACAGACACTTAACTGACTGAGCCACCCAAGTACTTCCTTGTCACTGATTTTTTTTTTTTAAGATTTTATTTATTTATTTGACTGAGAGAGAGATCACAAGTGAGCAGAGAGGCAGCCAGAGAGAGAGGAGGAAGCAGGCTCCCTGCTAAGTAGAGAGCCTGATGCGGGCCTCGATCTCAGAACCCTGAGATCATGAGCTGAGCCGAAGGCAGAGGTTAACCCACTGAGCCACCCAGGCACCCCCTTATTGGTTTTTTTAACCTGTTGACTTTTTAATCATAGCCTTGATTTCTTTGCTTTTTTTAAAAGATTATATTTATTTATTTACAGAGAGAAACAGAGCTAGAGAGGGAACACAAGCAGGGGGAGTGAGAGAGGGAGAAGCAGGCTCTCCGCTGAGCAGGGACTCCAGGATCATGACCTGAGCCAAAGGCAGACACTTTGGGACTGAGCCACCCAGGCACCTCTTGATTTCTTTGAGTACAAAATAAGGACTCTTGATTTTGTGTTTGCCTTATTTAATATTTAGGCACTGATACATTCACTTATGAAACAAAGAGGCAATATGCTAGAAATTAAAGAGTTAAAGAGACAAAGGTTAAAAAAAGTAATCCTTGACCTCATGGATCTTAAAATCACATAGAGGAAGTTAAATTTGTAAAGTGAAAATTATAGGAAAATGTACATATATACAAGAATCGAGGTATGTGTAAATCATAGCAGTGAAATAGAGGTGAGAGAAATAGAGGTGAGAGAAGAGATCCTCACCCCTTTTCAGTAAGACAATGTGGAGATAACTTCAGAATTGATCTCTGAGGAAAGTGACATTTGAATTTGGTCTTCAAGAACAGGGATGTAAAGGTGGTGCCTGGGTGGCTCAGTTGGTTAAGCGACTGCCTTGGGCTCAGGTCATGATCCCGGAGACCTGGGACCGAGTCCCACATCGGGCTCCCTGCTCAGTGGGAAGCCTGCTTCTCCCTCTCTCACTCCCTCTGCTTGTGTTCCTTCACTGGCTGTGTTTCTCTCTGTCAAAATAAATAAAATCTTTAAAAAAAAAAAAAAGAAAGAACAGGGATGTAAGGAAGGACTTACAGACAAAGGTGCCAATATTTAAAACTTTACAAATACCGAAAAGTCAAGATCCGTAGTTTTAGAATTCTTTACAAATGTATTTATGTTTTCCTAAAGATTCACCAAATCAAATTCAGAAATTAAAAATAAATTAGGAAGATCAGAGAGAAGAAACAGGGGACTCAAGATGAAATAAAGTTCAGAGTGATTAATGTACTTAATTGTTTTTATATATTCATGTTTTTTGAATTCTCTATTGAAGAAAATATCCATTGGATTTCTGATGTTTTTCCTAAGATACATTTGAAACTATGATCATGCTGTGCCAGGTGGCTCAGTCGGTTAAATGGTCAGCTCTTCATTTTGGCTCAGCTCATGATCTCAGGGTCTGGAGAGTGAACCCCACATTGGGCTCTGAGCTCAGTGGGGAGTCTGCTTCAGGATTCTCTCTCTCTCTCTTTCCCTCTGCCCCTCCCCCTGCTGACATGCATGCACTCTCTCACTCTAAAATAAATAAATCTTTAAAAAAATTAACAAAAATAACACTATAATCATAATAATCAATGAGCTAATTTAAAAAATAAACTGTTGGGTGACATGGATATTTAAAAACCAGTGAACTATATTTTGTCAGATAGCCATTTCCAGCCTGACTGGGGAGAGATGACATTTGCATTTAAATACACAAATCACACATGAACACATATATGCACTTGCATGAATTTATTGAATACCAAATAATCATTAATGGTAACAAGTGTTTTTTAGGGTTTGGAAGAGGCATGATCAGCAAAATCTTCCTGATAGAGATGGACTGTCTGCTGGACTTTGAAGGCTATGGCGCATTTCTGTTTCAGTAAAAAGGGAGGCAAGAACAGAGGAGAGTCATGTATAAACATGCAGAGATGGAAAAGTGCAACGTATAAAGTCAACTTGAATTGATCAGAAAATATGTACAGAAGTTAAGACCATATTATGTATTGATGGTCTTTAAATGTTTCATTAGTAATTCAGATGTTATCTTGTAAGTAGGGGGGAATCATGGTAGGTGGATACATGAACTCATCAATGGTAGGCTCTTTTTAAAAATTAACTCTTGGGTGCTCCTAGATTTACATAGGGAACATTATTATAATTAATCTTTTAAGAACCCATTCACTGTTACTCTAGCAAGAGTGTTGTATGTTTAAATGTTACTGGTGACTGATTCACATAGACAATATTAATATCTGGCTTTTATACTTTTTAAGGCACAAAATCAGTGATGGCAGTGTCCATTACCTGTTCGGCACTTAAATCAAGATAAAAACTTCCCAGGATAATGGGTTGATGGGGTGAACAAAATGAAATAGAGAGTGTATAAGCAACATCAGCAAAACTGTATAGTCTTCCTTTAATCTTTCCTTCTGAGTATGAATTGATTTACTACTTAGTACCATAATTTGATGTATATATCATCAATGTATATCATTAATTTATTATGTATACCCATAATTTTAGCTAGGGGCTGAGATTTCAGGTATTAGGCTTGACCTCAAAGACACATGTGCTTATATAGAGCATAAGGCATATTTATAAGTTAGATGGAAGAAAGAATGGAATGGAAGAAGAATTGAAGAAAGAATGAGGGAACGGCTCTTCTACCATGTACATGATTTCACTCTGGGTGGGATATTGACTGAGTCATCTCCTGTTACTTGTCCTCTCACCCAGACAAACCAGAAAAAGGACGCATCCCCCTACCTCTCCTCCCCAGCCTATCTTTTTGAGGGTGGTAGACTGAAAATGACTGGCCTCCAAACTTCCCTATTTTCAGTATGTAGAGAGTGCTTCGCTCTGTCATCTCAGCGGGCAAAATCTTAACCATTTTTCAATATGCTATACATTTGTGCACGTGATTGTGGATCTTTGACACAAAACCTGTCCACCTCAAGGTACTGTCCCCTAAAGGAAAGTGGTGATAACAGCTGCAGAAAAATTTAGAAGCCTCCAAAGAATAGAGAAGTTGAAAAAGGACTTTCCCTGTCCCACTGAGAATCCTAGGAGGCAAGTCAGTGTGTCTAAGCAGAGAGGGCTGGGATGGTCCCAGGGTCTTCTGCATCATGGAAGCAGTATGGGAGAGGCTTAGCAGTGGGGATGAGGACAATAAATGCAGGACTGCTGAGGGAGACAATGGAGGAGTTTCGGATGACTCAGCAGATGCCCATGAGAATCGATGCCATTGACCAAAAACTATGAAACTAAGCTTATAACATTTTTTTTAATGTATGCCTGAATATGTAGATTGAAATCATCATAACTGCTATATAGATCATGGGATCAAATGTCTTTTTCCTTCGGCCTTCTCTATTAAGAAATTATCTCTGTCCTTCATAAACAGGCATTTAAGCAAAAGGACAAAAGTATTATGAAAATTCTGTCAGTTACATAATGAGAGTTTTGCAAAGAATTTACCCTGAGTTTTATAAAGCAGATAATTCAGTCTTGTGGATCCAAATAGGTATTCATTATGTCTCCAGAATGTCCTTTTCTTTATCCATCATTATAGAACTCTAATAGTAGGGCACACTTTTAGAGAATATGTAACCTTCCATGAAGATTCAGATTTCTATTTACAAAAAAATTGTGTATGGAAAAACCCTTGCTGTAATTCCTAAATAAATATCAAGAAAATGAACAGAGAAACTTTAGTATGAAACTTTTACTTCAAAGAATTTTCTTCTCATCCTGATCCTGGCTTCATTACAGTAGGTTGTTGGAATAGTATTTGTCTTTCCTTTGTGATCTTTTATGCCTTTCTCATAAAAATTGGTTTTGTCTGATTTATTAATTTCTCTTATGAGACTTGAAAAATCACTGAACTATATTTAAGTTTTCTTTATTATTGGTAACCAACATCTCCATGAATCTGTATGAGATTGCCCCACAAGTCAATTTACCTCATACTGAAAACATGAGGGATTGATTCTTTCATGCATAGAGCAAAATGTTAGAATAGGGTCTTTTTCATAATTAAGGGTAACTATAACTGTGAGGATATGATTATGAAATAAATTTTAGAACATCTGCTTTAGAAAATAGAAACTATTCATCCTATTAAAAATAATTTTTAAGGGTATCTGTCTGGGCTCAGGTGATGAGACATGTGACTTTTGATCTTGGGGTTATAAGTTTGAGTCCCACTTTGGGTATAGAGATAACTTAAAAAATAATTTTTATATGTCTCAAATTATAAAACATTCATGATGAACATGAAATCCAAATTGCATTTTTATAATAAATTTGTTACTTTGAGAAGAAATGTCTTTGTATCTAACTAAAGAATATGACAAACCTGAACTTTCATATTCTGGAACTAAAAGTCTTACTATTTGACATTTTTATATACATTTATACATTTTATATAAATATAGACATTTATAGAAATATAAGCATATTTCACATTTCTCCCTATACATATACTTACATATTTATATTTCTTTCCTGAAGTATTTGTATTCTTGACCACCTCACACTTTAGGGATAGTGCTGGTTAACTCGAGAAAGACCAAAAATAAGCACGTAGAACAAAAGCGCAAAACCCCTCTCTCTTGGGGTGTCTGGGTGGCTCGACAGTTAAGCGTCTGCCTTCAGCTCAGGTCATGATCTGGGAATCCTGGGATCGAACCCCACATTGGGCTCCCTGTTTGATGGGAAGCCTGCTTCTCCCTCTCATTCCCTCTGCTTGTGTTCTCTCTCTAGCTCTGCTTCTCTCTGTCAAATAAATAAAATCTTAAAAAAACAAAACAAAACAGGGGTACCTGGATGGCTCAGTGGTTAAGCTCAGGTCATGATCCCTGAGTCCCTGGACTGAGCCTGCTCGGCGGGAAGCCTGCTTCTCCCTCTCTCATTCCCCCTGCTGTGTTCCCTCTCTGGCTGTTCCCTCTCCGTCAAATAAATAAAATCTTTAAAACAAAACAAAACACCCCTCTCCCTAGTCTAAGAACACAGTGGCCATTTATAATACGTATTTTTAAAGCCTCTCTAACCACGGATCCCGTGGCATCACTGCAAACAAATCAAATACTATGGATGAAAGCAAATGCCTTTGCAATGTTCTTACAAATTTATGTTCCCATTAATACAGATATACGGGGAATAGAGTATATTTTTAATTTCTTTTAGGAACACGACTGTATTTTCCTTCTCACAGCTAATAGTAAGATACCATCACTATTGGGAATTGAAGTTCACAAAAGAGAAAAAAACATAGTTCTTCAATGACCAAATGTGATTTTCATATATTGCATTTAGTGATTAATGTGATTTATCCTGCATTTAAAAGGAGTCAGAAAAGCAAAAGCAAGAATCCCTTACTTCTTTCGAACTACATTTCACTCCACAAATACTAATATCAAACAAAGAGTAGAGAGTCATATGAAAAGCCTGTAGAGGATAATTCCATACTGGAACTTGTATAGAATTATTTTCCATTAACTAATCACAATCTTCATAATGTAAATGAAATCTATTTTAGCTCCAGAAATGTCATTGATTCTTTAAGGGGTCTAAAAAAATAAAGAATGAATGTATAAGAACAGTAATATGATGGTAGTAATTATACATCTACCTAATTGCACGAGACGGTGCAAAGTGTAATCAGTACCGTGAAGAGCTATTTAGTAATCATTAAAAATTCTTAGGTCTTTCTCTCATAATCCAGTGATACAAAGCAAGTGTACATTTTATACTGATATTAGTCATCACTTTAAAATTGATTTAACTTTATCTTTACTGAGTACAAAAATTGGCTGTCTTTGATTTCACATAACCTTTAAATATGAAAACTTTGATATCGTATTACCTATGATGTACTTAAATTACATGCTGTAGCCTTCCACAACTCAGTCAGCTACTTTTTGTTTTCCTGCATACAAAGAGAAAAACGTCCTTTAGGTAAAACCCTTCATTAGCCGATAGGTATCCTTTTGTTGATAAATCCTAGAGATATGCTAATTCCATAAAAAGGGTAAGTAGACAAGAATCTTAATCACTAAATCACAAAATCTTTTATAGAATTGAATAACCTCTGGATGCTATCTTCTTTAGTCTTGTAAACTAATGTAAACATATTTCAGATCGTAGATGTTTCTTCCCTTTAACGAAGCCATTTTTACCTTTTAGTGGTCTACAAATAGCGAGCTAAATAAAATAATGTCTCCTTTTTTATACTCCGAGAGCACTAGAAATGAACAACAACCTCTTTGCTAAGCTCGTCCACTGTATCTCCAGCTCTGTAGGCATACTTCATTTAAACGATTCCTTGTCTTCCATGAACATGCACATTCAGTCTTGGCATGTAGTTGGGCCAGTGGCAATTGATAACGTTGTGGCACAGATTTGTGAGAGGAGAAAATATTGTTCTCCTTATCAGTACTCCTTAAACTTTTGTTTGCATGATAAACTACAGCTTCGGACTCCGGAGAGCTGCAGTTAGGCCCACGTGTCCCCATTCCCAATAAACTTGGGGTGACTCAGTGCTGCTGGCCCACTGAACCTCACTTTGTTTGCCAGGTATGATCAGTGTAATGTATTTTCATCTTTTCTCTCAAATTAAACGAAAGTTTGAGGAAAGAAACCCAGCCCATCTTCATCTACTCTCCAGCAGGGCCAAGCGCGGCACTGGGTATGCAGTGGGTGCTCAATAAGTCTATGTTGCTTATCAGAAGATATCTCAAGAGTAAATACTCATTGCTCTCTGGTGACCTGTTTTGTTTTCTCTCAGAATGCGTAAACAAAGAGCCCTCTTCTCAACTTGTTATTTGATCTGCTATGACTCAGGGTCGCAAATTGAAATGATAGGGCTGCACTGGAAGTCACAGAACAGGGATGACAACAATACAACTGTTTGTTTTGTTTTGTTTTGTTTTGTTTTTTTCACCTCTCCCCTGCTTTCCCTTCTAGCTAGACTGTATTGAAGGACTGGTGCTCTCTTCAACTCATGGAAAGGAAAGCACTGCAAGGCCCAAAGTATCAAAGTCATAAGCCTCTTTAAAGCAAAATAAGGGGGGGGGGTGGAAGAGGAGGCTGAGGATAATACCTTGCAAGTTCTCTTTAATTTGAAAGTATTAATCGATCATCACCCAGAGTTACACATGCATTGCTTTAACCTTCTAAGATGTGAACTGCTGCTTTCTGAGGCTGTTTATTCATAGTATTTTTAGTTAAAATTGTTCTTAAGCTTTTTTGAATACAGAAGAAGTCACAGGTGTGTGGCTGTTGTATTTTGTTCCTAAATCACAGGCATCCATTTTCAAGACTGTACAAGGAAGGCATCCTGCAGGATACGTGGGCAGCTTGACTTCTCTGGGTGATGGGATGGTAACTCTGCTTAACAAGTAAACAGTCTTTTACACACTCTGTGCTTAGAAAATCATGTTGGTTTGATTTTTTTCCTATTATTCTATATAAGTAATGGCTTCATTAAATGAGAAGAATCATTGAAAATACATTAGCATCAAGTCTAAATATGAAGAGATTAAATGACCTTTCCCAGGTCAACACAGTGGTCATTGACAAATTTGCACGGGATCTCATCTCTATATCCTTAAGTTACTTTACCAGGTTAGCTCATTCTTTCTTCTTACTCATCGTATTTTTCCAGGAAGTAGTGAAGGTCTATAAAACTCTTGAAAATAACAAATGTATTTTACTGTCAGACCAGAGACTAGAAAAACAATACTATACTGTTAAAAACATTACACCTTATAGCAGACTTTAAAATTGACTTCTAGCTATGTTTAGAGCCCTAAGGAGATAATGGCAAGTCATTCTTCTTTAGATATATGTCATCATTAAGGGATAGAAAATAGTTTTCCTTTCTAAAGAATAGCTCTCTGTAGGATTTGTTGAGCTTTCTATAGCTAAAGTTACTAAACAAAATAAATGACATCTCAGAATGTTCTGTTGTCTTTGGTTTCAAATAACATATTTTATTATGTTTTTTCACTCCTGGCTACCATAAATGGCAGAGAGAAATCCTGTCTTTAAAAAAAAAATAGTGCCTGTAAAAGAAATCCTTGTGGATGTTGGGGTAAGTGTAAATTCAGGGTACAAGATATCTTTCTTGGCTTTAGATACTTTCCCAATTCTTGTCTTTATTAAACATGGGTGATTTGAAAATATGAAGTTTCTGAGAAGGTCTGTGCCATGGGCCCAAGAGAATGAAATCCAAAGCTTGAAATACATTCCTGTTAATGGGGCTCTTTCTGAGAAACTTGCTTTTCATGTCAGCTTTCTTTTTTCAACCACTCTACCCCGGCAATACTAATACCAAGTATTCTTTTCTTTATTGCTTTAAATGGAGAAAACAAAACAAAAAAAGTTTAATGACTTGTCTTTTTTAAAAAGCTTTTACAGAGTCAAAATTTAAACAACAGTATGAACTAGACAGAAGAACAACTTGACTTTAACGTGTTATGCGTTGATTTATAAAAATATAGTGCATTCAATAACATATGTCAGAAGGGTGTATCTCTAGATGGTGGATCACTGAGGTATTTATTTTATAACACTTTTATCCATTTTCTTCATTCAGTATTCACTACTTTGGTTATATAAAACAATAAAAAGTTTGTAAAAGATTAAATATATACATATTTTAAGATTATCCACGGTTATATTAGCAAACAGTGACACAAAATTCTGGAGAGATCCAAAGGGAAGTCCTGAGAGGTAGCTGGAGTAGAAAATTGCCCCTGAAGCATAACTTTGGCACAATCTCATCAGTTTGGAAGGTAGCTGTCTCCCCTTCTGTTGACTTCCCTGACCCAGCGCCCACCATTCCATCAGGGCGGTGATGCTGGTCTGCAGCCTTGGAGCTTAAGCATGGTGGATCCTTGCCGTTAGTTCTCCCCTCTCAGCACCCTCCCCCCTTCTAGTATCGGCAGGCTGGCTCTTGTCCTCAGACTCACCCCTCACCTACTGCCAGATCATACACACTGACTTCTCTGCCTCCAGGCTTTTATTCCACCAACACGTCTCAGTTACATCAACTAATCTTTTCCAAATATTTCTTTACTATGTCGGACATCTGTAAAGAGTCCCCCAGAAGCTCCTTTTCTTGTTTTCTCCTGTTCCAAGTCTGAGTTTTTCCATGCTGTCTAGTTATGCTGTGATTGGCTCCCAGTCACCAAACCACTTTTCTGAGCTCACATTCTGTTCTTCACCATGTCCCCACTCTGGTCAAGCACTTCTCCTCTCTCTCTCCCATGTAACTCAGGTACAGTTCCATATTTTAATCCTTATTTGTTTGTTTGGCTCTATAGGAGTATCTTCCTCTTTTCAATCTACTCAAGTACTAATGACTCTTTGATCTCGCCCAATTCCTATTTTCTCTACAAAGAGCGATGGACAAGTCCAACCCAGGGAGCTCTCTTTTACTGATTCTCACTTGTTCATGTAACAGGAAGATAAGAGAAATTATATTCAAAGCAAGAACTGACTAACAGACTACAACACTTTCAACAAAGTAGACAAGTAGCATTTTTATATAAGGGTAGATGATTCTTTTGACAGAGAGAGTGCTTTACAGGCTCTTTGGGAGTGGTGAGACGTCCCTATAGCATGTATTACAGAAGGGGTGCCAAATTGTTCTTCAGAATTAAAGGGTAGAAATGTCGATTATCTAAAATTGTGTATAAGAGAGTAAGAAGTTTGGAAATGCTGGAGAAGAAGACAGAACAGGAAAATCTGAGACAATGTAGCTAACTAACTTCACAGGGCTAGGGAAGCATAGACAGTGAGAAGTCATCCATGCCTGGGACTGGCTAAGGATATACACATTTAATTTTTAATGTTTGTCCTGTACTGCAAACCCCACCTTCCATTCTCTCTATTCTTAGGTAAAATTCTGTCTTGTATCAATGGCTTCTGGAGGAGCGAAGGAATCAGAACTATGGCCAGATGGGGGCAAATCTGCACAGCCCAAGGACAACAGCTGCAGAGGTGAGATGCCACATATAAATCATTAAAGACTGGGGCGCTTGGGTGGCTCAGTTGGTTAAGCCACTGCCTTCGACTCAGGTCATGGTCCCGGAGACCCGGGATCGAGCCCCACATCGGGCTCCCTGCTCGGCGGGAAGCCTGCTTCTCCCTCTCTCACCCCCCCTGCTTGTGTTCCCTCTCTGACTGTGTTTCTCTCTGTCAAATAAATAAAATCTTTAAAAAAAAAAATAAATAAATCATTAAAGACTAAAATCAGAAAACTGGAGCAGGAGTGCCTGGGTGGTTCAGTTGGTTAAACATCTGCCTTTGGCTCAGGTCATGATCCCAGGGTCTTGGGATCAAATCCCACATTAGGCTTCCTGCTCAGCAGGGAGCCTGCTTCTCCCTCTTCCTCTCCCTGCTGCTCCCCCTGCTTGAGCTCTCTCTCTGTTAAGTAAATAAATGAAACTTCAAAAAATGAAAAGAAAAGAACACTGAAGCAAGAAGAAACTAGGAGAAATGCCTCACCAATAATTCTCAGTTATTGGAGTGGTTACTGGGTTTTTCATAGTACATGAGAAAAAGCCAAGTCGTGTTTACGTATTAAAGCGAAAGGGGTACCAAAAAGATGGGGACACCCAGGTAGCTGTCTATGCGACCACATAATTTTAAGCCAACTTCAATTCATCTCTTAAGTCTGCGACAGCTTCATATCTGTAAACATTAATTCCTCCACCAGATTATAACCCAATTGAGGGAGCTAATTAATTTTATAATCTTTTAAATCTCTACAATTGCTGCCTTGGGGTAGGTGCTCAATACATACCTGTTGGATGGCAGTAAACTAAGTTGAATTAAGAGACTTTTTTTTGTAATTACAAGAAAGCTCATCAAACATTATTGCTGGTGTAAGAGCACATAGAGAGTCAACCATCTTTAAAGCATGTCTATTATGTTTTTAAAGACTTTCAGAAAATTATGTTGAAGGGCACCTGGGTGGTTTAGTTGGCTAAGCATCTGATTCTTGGTTTTGGCCCAAATGTGATTTCAGGGTCATGAGATCAAGTCTTGTATCAAGCTTCTTGCTTAACACAGAGTCTGCTTAAGACTCTCTCTCTCCCTTCCTCTGCCCCTCCCTGCTGTCCTGTCTCTCTCTCTCTTCGTCTCTAAAATAAATAAGCATACTTTTTTAAAAAGTAAAGTTATTTTGAAATTTATGTGGAAAGGCAAATGAAACTGTTACCAGAATTCATATAAAATAGACTGATCAGAAAATATTTTCCCCCTGCAATGAATAAAGAATCATTATTAGAATTTGTATTTCTAGCTATTTGCATTATGGTTCAGAGTTTGAATAAATTATGAACTAAGATTTTCTTAATGTTATCTTTCTCTGAATGTTATACAACAAAACAAGTTATATATAAGAAAGGGTGAAAATTTATTTTGTTCAACTTATAGCATATCCCTCAACATAATAAATTAAGTCATTCTATATATAAATAATACATAGTTAAGATATTTGAAGGCTTATAACTCCTACCATTAAGAAGTAAGCCTGTCATTTTTTTTAAAAGGTTTTATTTACTTATTTGACAGAGAAAGAGCACAAGTAGACAGAGCGACAGGCAGAGGGAAGGAGAGAGAGAAGCAGGCTCTCCACTGAGCAGGAAGCACAATAGGGGGCTCCATCCTTGGACCCTGGGATCATGATGTGAACCGAAGGCAGATGCTTAACCTATTGAGCTACTCAGGTGCCTTTGGCTGTCATTTTTAGACTATGATTTAGGGTAATAGTATAATATATATGACTCTATGTAGGTATTAAAACCTATAGAGTGTAACTTATATCTAGTCCCAAAGATGGTCTCAGTGAATATATATCTGCTAGTGAGATCACTTTTCAACTTTCAGAAAGGAAAATCAAAACCGAAGGTGGTTGGAAAGTTTTTATTCTTAGAGTATGATGGGAGAAATATCATGTACTTTAATTCCTATTTTCTCTCATGGCCTCTAAACTTGATTTAACTGGAAAGGTGGGGACTTTTTGTTAAAAAAAACTATTTTTTTAAAGGATTTTATTTTATTTACTCTGGGGCAGGGGAGGCACAGTGGTAACAAAGGGAGAGGAACAAGCAGACTTCACACAGAGTGTAGAGCCCAACATAGGGCTCCATCTCAGGACCCTGACTGAGATCATGAAACAAGAGTCAGACACTCAACGAACTGAGCCATCCAAGTGTCCCTGCAAAAAACTAATTTGGTGAATGAATCTGAAGAAGTCAGATGTGATGGAGGTAATAGACTTTAGAAAGTTGTGATTATGGGTGTTGAAGGAAGGAAGGGAGAAGCAGGTAAGCTGAAAGCAGGACTTTCCAAGATGATTCAGAAAGTAGTATTTCTCAGGAAATTCCATTTGAATGTGATGTCCAAGACATTTTGGACACATTCCCTGGAATCGCTAATTTACATAAAGTGTTCAAAAAATATCACCCATTTATTTATTTGGTATCTGAAAATAAATAATCAAATTGTGTTGAGAAGCACAAATTGCCAAAATACAAAAATATTAATTAGTAACTAAGTGGCAATAAAATTAATGCCCAATCAAATATCCCTCTTTCTGTAACATCTGCATTGGTATTAATCCACATCTTTGTCAATCAGGTCCTTGAAGATTATCAGACATTTATGTAATTCAGGAATATAATTCAGTTTGATGGAAAAGTGAAAGCACACAAGAAGCAGGCTTTCCAAAGTGATGTGGGAGTGGGAGAACGGTTCAACTGTCAAATGGCCCAGGAAACATGAGGCTTAGGATCTGAGGAGAGAGCAACCTGGTTTGTATGGGATGGGCTTTCAACAAGGAATGATCTGAGACCCATAAGATTAAGAGGTGAACCTGGAAAACAAATACGAGCATCTTTGCATCTGTGACATGAAACTTAAATCATGAAATTTTCCTCCTAGATACTATTTCTTAATACATGCTTCTGACACCTGGACCGTTCATGTACTATATTAAATTTTGTTAATCCTGGCAGATCATTATTAGGTATATTGCGCTTAATTAACTACTCACTTTGTTATAAACAACGTGGACCCATTACATGGGGCATAACTATACTTGTGCCCCAAATGTCAAGTCAAGAAAGCCGCTGTTGGAACAAGTTAAGCAAAGCAATGACCTGGTATATTTTGTGAAATCTGGTACAGAAACTTAGAGGGTGAAATATTTTAATATACCTAAAGATGTAAGTCATCCCTTTACATTTTAAGTGAGGTGTGTTTATTAAGAAATAGTCTTGGACTTTATAAATGTCTTCTATATCTCTTTACATCTGGAAGCTAAAACATTCTATCAGGATGTGATAGGTTTTTCTTGATCCTCATGATCTAGAGAATGCATCATCTGATGTGCCCTCTTGTGACTTCAAACATCAAAACAGCCAAAAATGAGATCAAGAACCAAAACTGTAATTATGACTAATTAAAATGCTTGCTATTCAAAAAAGACTTCCAATATGCTTAGCCAGGCATGTGACTCCCTCCTTCCAAGGCCGGGTTTTCTTCTGATTCTTTGAATTCCATCCCCTCTACCTCTTTTGTGCTCAGTCCATCCAATACCGCACCGTTGGCTTTCATGTTCAGTAGCACCTGCTTCATCTTATGTATTTTATCTGTTCACGTTCACTCAAAAGAGATCTTTTATGTCTTAAGCACTACACATAGTATGGATCTATGAAAATAAAAATAATGACATGTAATTATAATAATCATTAATATTTCTGGAGCTTTTCACATATTGCTTGACATTATTCTCACAACAACATGTGTGATGGGCATTGCTTATATGCCCTGTCTACAGATAGAGATGTGCAGAGAGGTACTTGCTAGTAAGGTGTGGAGCTGTCATTTGAATTTAGTTCTTGAGACTGCAGAGCAGTGTGGTCTGGACCACTGGGGAGAAACAGCTAAGTATAAGGAAGCAGACACAAAAAACAGTCAAGTAGAATTCATGATCAGTTAAATAATGGAAATAAAAGAAGTGATCATAAAAGAGGAGCTCTAGATAAGGTTTTATGGAAAGGTGATGCTTGAATTCAGTTTTGAAGAAAGACTAGGACTTTAGGATAACAATTTATTATTCCTCCCACAATACTTTGAAATCATATTGAACTCCTATAGTATACAGATTGTATGGTTGTACTCAGTTAATGTCCTCCCTGTGTCCATACACTTCACTCTAACTTTTGTGGCCTCTCCCATCCTGATCTCCAACATCGCTGTGTGATTTTCTTAGATCAGAGAGACCAAACGTGATGCAAACAGAGTCTTCAAAACATTTTGTACATTTATGCTAATGATTCTATTTCTTTGAGTTTCCCATGAGGACATATCCGTACTAGTAGGCTGGAGGATGAGAACGTGGGAGGGCAGAGTCAGCCTTGTTGTCCCAGCTAGGATTCCAGATGCAGGAGAGAGCCTGGCAGATCAGCAGATGCCTGAGTCAGCCTCCCTTCCCCTCTGCCACCTAACTCAGGTGGCCAAGCTGTCTAGCCAACCCATGAGCACATGAGCAAAAATAAATGTTTTCTGTTTATTGTATGTCACGGAGGTTTTATGATTCTTATTACACAGGATTATGGTGGCAAGAAATGACAGATATAACTCCTGTCTGTAACTCATCTCCTAAATCCAAGTTAGTAGTCCAGTGACAACCACTGTACTTCTGGGATATCACCTCATGCACATTTCTGTCCTTTTTGTTATCATTACAGCTCTTCTAAATAAGGTCCTCATTGTCAGGATATCAGGTTACTGTAATAGCCTACTATTTTGTCTCCTTGCCTCCAAATCTTTCCCCTTTTCAACTTAAACTACACAAAAGTGATTAGGCATTTTGTTTAGAACAGAGTCCTGCTATAGCCACTCACTTCCTCAGAAGCCTTCAATGGTTTCCTTATTTCCCTGACAGCAAAATCCTTGGCATTCAATCCCTCCACACCCATATCTAGTGGCACACCTTCTTCTAGCTTCCCCCTTCATCCTCCTTTTCCCTTATCATGCTTTGCTTCTCCTCTCTGTTCTGACATTTATCCAAATGTAGCTCTCTCCATCTAGAATTCCTTGCACTCCATTTCCAGACATCTAAACCTTACCATTCCTACATATCTTAAGATATTATGTCTTTTCCCCAGGAAACTTTCCCTGATTGCCAATTCTGAGTCTTCCTCACCTCTTTATCCCACTTATAGGATTCTGAACACTCACTCTGTATCACTCATTTGGATATAGGACTTATGTATACCACAGTATTGGCTTCTTGTGGTGCCCCAAACAAAGTACCACAAACTGGGTGCCTTAAAACAGCAGAAACGTATTCTTTGACACTTTTGGAGACTTAAAAGTCCAAAATCAATATGTCAGCAGGGCCATGTTCCTGTGAAGCAAGCATTGGAGGTGTGGGGGGATCTGTCCTTGCCTCTTCCAGCTTATAGAAGATCCAGGTACTGCTGGTTGTGGAGGCACAAGTCCAGTCTCTGCCTCTGTATTCACATGATGTTTTGTCTGTGTGCTTCTGCTTTCACCTGGTGTTCTCCCTGTGCTTGTGTGTCCAAACACTCTCCTTGGCAGAACACCAGTCACATTGGATAAGGGCTCACTCTCATGACTTTATCTTAGCTTGATTATATCTGCAAAGCCTCTATTTCCAAATGAAATCACATTCCTAGATATTGGGGGTTAGGATTTAAACATACCTTTTTGACAGCGGTGGTTGGGGGATACAATTTGACTCATACACTCAGCACACTCGAGAGCAAGCACTCAGCCCTTTTTCATCTTTATCTTTGTACCACTCCAACGAGTAAAGCTCTCCCTGTGCAGAGTGTCTTCTTATTTTGTACCTGCTTTGCACATAACATTTGCTCATTGTTCAATTTTATGTTGAATTGAATCAAACTGTTTACCTAAACATATTTGGAAAAATCACAAGAAATATTCCAAGGCTGCCAAGAAGGATTTATTAAGCATCAATAATATGTGAGGTGTTATAAAGCCTCAAACATGAGGATGGTTATTAATCAACACATTTTAAAAATCTCAGTTTGGCAGAGAAGAAAGTCCCAAACATGCCACCAGAGACTGGCACATTCAATATGGGAAGGTCTGAATGAAGGAAGAAAATAATCAGTTGAATATACTTTCAGATGGGTTAATAAATTGGCTAATTCAGAAAATTAGATTGAATCCATTGTGTTCTCTTCAGTTCTTAAGTAGTAAAATTTTAGAGAGAACATTGAGGCCTATCATGCTCAGAAAGTGCTCACATGAGGATCAAAGCGATGAGGTTATAAAGCTCAAAATGTACAATAAAGAGTAGCCAGTGCACTTGTTCGTCAAAGGATATGCAGAGTCACTAAGCTTTTCAGTCAAGCTATCTTTTTGGAGGTGGTGGCATCACCTCTGTAAGCAAAGACCAAGAAAATAGTGTCTAGGTATCACAAGACAAATTAGAATAAGCGCATATTTTCCATATTCTGAACTGTCATCTCAGGAGGAGGGACAGCTCAAACTGCAACTGCCCCCAGGAGGGAGTTGGTCCAAAGATGACCTCACAGAGGGCAGGGCTGCAAGCTTGATTAATACACAAAGTCTTGGCTCACAGAATTTAAGTTTATTTCTGGTTACCAGTTGGACAACCAGTGTGTTCATAGGAGTTTCGTAGGATACTGAAAGAAGTCTGAGTAGAGGAGGGAATGATATGTGAAACTAGAAACTGTAAAGAAAAAGTGATACAACTTAGTGAGGTGAACACAGAATTAGACTAGTATTTGGGCCTGGGATCTGGCACTTGTGAACAACAACCATAAGCAAGGGCCTCTGTCTCTCTGAACCCCACTCATGTCATTTGTAGACTGGAGACAGCACTAATTTGTAGGAATGGGATTAGAATTCAGTGAAAATATGCACTTAGAATGCTTAACTCTTAGAAGACATGTAGTAAATAACTATGGTTACTATTATCGTTCCATTGGAAACAAAAAAATCAAGGCATTTACCTATCACTTATTGTGGAATAATGCTGACATCTTTTCATAGTTTAGGTCCACATTTTAGAGTAAACAGGTATGACTATTGACAGTTACTTGTTTTACTTGTAAAGAAGAGGTGACTTTTTCCTTTAACTGACATGCAAGTTGAATAGAAACTTGGACCTTCAAGTTCAAAAACATGATAATTATATTGAAACCACAGAAGCAAATAACAGCAGCAGCTAGAGGTACAAATTCAAATTATTCAGGATCACAAATGAGAAGATTATCTCACTTAGATAATGCTTATTGTGTGTCAGACTTTGCTTCTAAGACCTTTTTATGCATTCATATGTAACTTACTCAAATTCATCATGAGCTTAATTAGTTTAATATACAACTGCTGGGGAGATCTAGCAAGCATATTTGATGAACTGGTGTGTTCTGGGTTCTGTGTCTGTTCAACCTGGAAGTTTGCTACTAGATCTGTGCTTGTCAAACTTATTCTGGAAATGAACAGATGGTAAATATTTTGGGCTGTGCGGGTTAAAGAGTGTAACTATGTACCCTCGCCATTGTGGTGTAAAAGCTACTTTTCATAAACAAATATGTGTGGCTCTTTTCCAACAAAATTTTATTTGGGGACATTGAAATTTGAATGTTACACGATTTTCAAATGTCACAATACATTCTTTTGATTTATTTTCAACCATTTGAAGACATTTAAAAAAATTCTAGTTGGCAAGCGGTAACAAAAAAAAGGCAGGCATCAGCTGGATTGGGTCTGGGAGACAGCTTTTAACAAATCCTGTGTTAAACAAGCAAACATGGATATGTTAACTAACCACTTATGGAAAAGACTACATTACATAGCCCGAAGTAGCACAACTTTTTCTTGTGTCATCCTTTTCCTTTGTTGCTGTAATCATGGAGCTTATGGAATTGCTTCCTGTATCTGGTTACACAACAGATCTACTCCAGGGAGTCTTTCATACATGAAGGGAGTATGAGATTTGGAGGCCCCAGCACATACATGCAGAAATGCTAATTTCAGTACAAATATGTCCTCTCGGGGCACCTGGGTGGCTCAGTTGGTTAAGCAACTGCCTTCTGCTCAGGTCATGATCCTGAAGACCCAGGATTGAGCCCTACATCCAGCTCCCTGCTCAGCAGGAAGCCTGCTTCTCCCTCTCTCACTCCCCCTGCTTGTGTTTCCTCTCTCACTGTGTTTCTCTCTATCAAATAAATAAATAAAATCTTTAAAAAACAACAACACAAAAAACCAAATATGTCCTCTATAACAAAATTTTCTTGATACCTCAAAAATACTTTATACAGACATTGAACACTCAGTCCTGAGCAGGTCAGGATTTTCCCTCTTCCTGTCCTTCCAGCTCATATCTAAATTCTAGAAGACTACATAACACTAAGGCAAAGCACCATGTGTAATGCTTGGTTCTTTGGTGGCATCCATCAATGCTTGCATCTGTTCAGATGTCATGGTCTGTGGTCCAGTGACCATCCATGGTCATTGTCAACTCTCCACGATGACATGTCATACATCCCATTTCGGACATGTCTGTAGTGATAGCTGTGATTGTTTCTACATCTTCTTCATCTGTATTTTGAGACCTCTTCAAGTTCTCCACTCTTTCTAATTTAAATTGCATCCCACTCGGGGCTTGTGAAGTGTTGAACTGCTCTACGACACGACATGGAGATTGTGACAAACTCAGCATTTCTGTGCTTCACACTGTCATCTGTGCAGCCGTCTCTGTACGGAAGCTTATACATTGTTAGTGGGGTGGGAGTCTTGCAAGTCTGCCACCTTTCGGGCTCATAATGTGAAGTGGGACACCTACTTTTGGATCCCAAACCTATAGGAGGCTCTACTGCTCCATGCTCCCTGGCTTTTCTCAGAGCCCACATCATCCTCTCACATGACTACTCTCCTCAAGTTTGGCTTCACCTCTAGTTCAGAGGGATTCTTTTTTTAATCACTGGAACAGCAAAAGTCTGCTCTTGTATCTCATGCATTCTTCTAAATATGTTCTTTTTGGCAATAACTTTGGGCTTTGATTCCCTCAGCATCTGGCCTTTTGAGATTGAAAGCTTTTTCTTTAAAACTACTGCCCTACTATATATTTCCAGAATCAACTTGAAACTCAAAAGCTAAAAATTGACACTATCTGCAACCCACTCCCCAATGCTTTAAGACCTCATCTTGAAGGCACAGAGTATAGATAGAGCTCTTTTATGAGCAAAGGGAGGAAAAAGCAGTGGGACCATCGGTACTCCCTCAGCTAGTATATGGCATTGCTAACAGAGCTCTGCTCTATCCACCACCATGCCCTGATGAACTGGCTGTACACCCAACATATGGGGAGATGAAGCCAGAGTCCACAGGAACATTTCCCTGAAACATTTGACTTGAGAGCCCAGAATTTAAATTTAAATCCTTGAATGAAAGAATATATTTGGAATGTGTTAGATTCCTTGCCACATCTCCAAAGGAGGCAGATTGCCAAAAATTCACATGGCTTTTCTTCAAGTTTTGTCTCTGCAAGTTAACATATCCTATAACTATGCTTAAGTTATGAATTGCCAGCATCAATTTCCACTTTATCTACACTGTTAATTAATTGGGTCCTTGGTTTTGTGAGCAAAAGCAAAAGAATGTGGTTCCTGTGAGAATCATGCCTCAAATAATCAAATGTTGTCAAAATTAAGAACAGAAAAACAGAAAACATTGTCTATTGAGCATGAAATGTCAAAGACATATGATGTTTTTGCTCAATTCTTTGAAGGCTGAAAACCTGTTTTATGTTTAAGCCATGAAGGAAGAGCTGACATGTGGATCAAACAGAATTTTAATGGCAGCCGTCCTTGCAGTTTTTGACTGTAAGGAACAGCAGTATCAAAAGCATTTTGCTTATTCTCATATATTGTGATTTAACAAAAATTGTGAAACTTAAAGTTACCATGGGGAGATCTCACATCTTTCTTCAGGAGCTTCAGAATGTTTGAGGAGAAAAAAATTGTTAACCTCCTAACTATCGACAAATCAAAATTGATCATCACAAGTTACTGATGGTCTCAAATAAGAAGCCTAACAATTACAATTTTTTTTAATGTTTTCAAAACATGCAGGGTAATTTTTTTTATCTTTAGAAATCCTTTTGGTTTCTGTATTCACTTTTGTCAATCATTCTGAATGTGGGTGGTGGGTTTGTTTTATATAAATTTTACTCGTAGCCTAAAAAGTAAATCAAAGCCATCGGGTTCACAAACTTTTCTTATTATCTTAAATTAACAATTCTAGAAAGTCCTGCAATTCATGGGACTTGGTGAAAAGAGATCAGAGCTTTTCAAAAGTTTTTTGTTTTTTGTTTTTTTTTTTTTACAAAGTTGGCTTTAATTTTATTAAACTGCTTCTAATTTAGGAAAATCATTTATCTTCTACTCAACATCTAAGTACTCTGTCCAATTAACAAGACTTTGGCCACCCATGACAAAGTTTATCCACTGGTTATCTCACTTGCAAAAATGCTACTGATGGAATGTGTGATAAACTCTGGTTTCTTCAAGTGATACTCAGTCTCTAGCCAATTCTAAATATAAAAGCTACAAAAATATTCTGTGATCCCAAACAACTGATTGACTGGGGATGACGTTTCAAGCTTTGAGCTAGAGATGCAGTGATTGGGCCTTGTGACCAGGAGATTTAAATTCTCTTGTCCTCCTCTGAATGTGTTTGTGAAACATGGAACAAAGCCGCCTGGTTCGCTGACATTAGCTCACTACTGTTTGCAGTTTGGGGCATCTTAGTTGACTTGCACATCTTTTGGAGAAGGTAGGCACAGCCAGGCCTGGTGTGTGAAGCTGTTGACAGATGAGCCGTCCTGCCTACTGCAAAAGCCAGAACAAAAGAGCTAATCATCAATGGCAGTGATGGCGAGATCACCTGCCTTCTTTCCTAAATAAACAGATGGAAAGAGTTTGCAGATCATTACTTTCCCAAATAAACAATTTATTCCACTTCTATGTTTTACAGTAATAGAATGAGAAGTTCTTTTCTTCAGGGAAATTTTATTTTTCCTTAATTATTTTACCCACACAACAAGAGAGCTGAGTCTTCTGGGGATAGATGCAGTGAAGTCAAAGTTAATTAATTTCCTTGCTGTGCACTGCATTCAGGTAAAATATCACCGGAAGGGCACACTGACAGATCACTTGATCAGATGCTGTGTTCCTAGAAAGGCAGAGTTCTATCAGAAAAATCAGCATGGAAGTCATATTTCACCTTCCTTGAGAGTTAACAGCATTTGATACTCACCTCAGAGTAATTTTTTTCACCTCCACTTTGTCTTTCCTTTAAGATGTCTGATGGCAAAAGGAGAATGACAGAGTGGCCTCTAACCCCGAGTGAACTCCAGAACCAGGTTCCTATTTAGCTGTAGCGTGAAACTCACAAATCAAATGCAGTTTATGTTTCACTTATGACTGTGAAAGTGATACATTCTGCAAAATATCAAGGCTAAACAAAGAAATCTACCTTCGTGATCTTTTGTCACTTTAGAGCTGGCAGTTCAAATCAGGCTATCAGCAGCTTTACACAAATACATCTACGGCAAGAAAATGAGCTTTCAAATGAAGTGTTTGTTCATTTCTTATCTGATTATGGGCTGATTACATGCAAGCATGTCAAGTACATGATTTACATTAGAAAAATAGAAAGCTTCAGCATTGAGTATTATTCCCAAGTGATCTATTATTAACTTATTAACCATGTGTCTTGTAATGGACTCAAGGTTTCTGCTGCAAAAAAGAAGAGCATTATTCTGTACTTATAAAATAAGCAAAGTCTGAACATCAGACTAACACAAAAGACAAGTTACACATTGCTATCTTAAAGTCAAGGTCTAAGAAAGATTGTCAGGTAATTAAGGAAAAATTCTGAAGATAATCACCTCAGGCATGACTCTTTTATTTTTTTAAAAATTTTATTTATTTATTTGACAGAGAGAGATCACAAGTAGGCAGAGAGGCAGGCAGAGAAAGGGGGGGAAGCAGGCTCCATGCTGAGCAGAAAGTCTGATGTGGGGCTCAATCCCAGGATCATGACCTGAGCCGAAGGCAGAGGTCTAAACCTCTGAACCACCCAGGCGCCCCAAGTCATGGCTCTCTTAATTTAAAAAATAAATTAGCAATTAAAAACTAGGTAAGTAGTTAAAAACAGGCACCTCCTTCAATAAATTTGCTTCTCTATTAAACTCATTTCTTCCTTAGAAAAAAGAAGATAATAAATAGAAGATAAGAAAACAAGAGTCCTTTCCCAGGTTTTCTTAGCTACCTTTCCTTTCTTGGCTCTATCTTATACAATCATTTCATATACTAGTAAACACTTGAATGTCCAAAATCCTCACTGCAAGAAAATTGCCTTCTTTGATGAGGTTTTCAAATTTCAAAACTGAGGACTTAATATCTCTCTTGTCTGCATTTTTATGTGTAAAGGAAACGAAAAGGCATTTTCTTTTTTTTTTTTTTTTTTTTTAAAGATTTTATTTATTTGACAGCGAGAAACACAGCGAGAGAGGGAACACAAGCAGGGGGAGTGAGAGAGGGAGAAGCAGGCTTCCCGCCGAGCAGGGAGCCCGACGTGGGACTCGATCCCGGGTCTCCGGGATCATGACCTGAGCCGAAGGCAGTTGCTTAACCAACTGAGCCACCCAGGCGTCCCCGAAAAGGCATTTTCTACAAAATCGTGGCCTTGAGAATGTCCAGTGACTTTTCCTTAGAGTTTACCTGCCTGATTCATGGATGGATCACTGAAAGATGATCAAAAAAGGCTCAGAATTTGAAGGCCTCAAAGACTCCAGACAGTGTGGTTGAGATGCTGGGCTAAAAATGTGGACATTTGTTTTAAAAACTCTGGTTGGAGAATACAGGAGATCCAGCTGGAGAGTCATGCCATTCCAACTCTCCCTCAATCTGCAATTTGTTTTTTTTTGTTTGTTTGTTTTTTTGAGAAACTTGCTGGCAGGGAATTTAAATCTTACTTACTCACATATTAATTTATTCATTCAATGGATATTTGTTAGTTACCTACCATGTACTAGGCAGTGAATAAAACAGATGATGGTTCTGGTCTCATTCTAGAAGGGGATAGAAATAAAGAAATAGTAAGTAAACAAGAAAAATATTAATGACTAGAACTATGCAGAGGATTAAACATAGTATGATGTGATAGTGAGTGACTCATTAGTGTGGCTGGTCAGGAAACATTAGTTTCATCACAGTGGCTGGTCAGGAAACATTAGCCACAGGTATGGGTGATATCTTTAAAAATGGAAGTTAAGAGCCAGTCTGCAAGATACGCTTTCTCCTACTATTCAAATTCCAGGATATCACAGAATATCTGGAATATATGGTCTATCTCTCCTTAGAATAAGAGAAACTAGGCTTCTTCTCTAAAAGGTCACAGATAAACAACCACTAGATACTGATACAGAGCTAGTCCCAAAGTAAAAAGGAAAATAAGGACCTTATATTGAAACCTCAAGTTAACAATTATACCACCAAACATAAAAGTTCCAGTCTGCTTCAATGCTTTACATTTAAATATGAATGGACAGCCAAGGATAGCTATATATTCTAGGGGCACTACTGTTAAGACAGATCAAAACAATTGGAAGACTACATCTGAGGTAAAAAAAAAAGAAAAAAAAAAGAAAGAAGTCAGACAGCAAGAGAAAAAGAAAATATAAGAAAAAAAAACTCTTAAAAAACCCCAACAACCTGGGGCACCTGTGTGGCTCAGTCGTTAAGCATCTGCCTTCAGCTCAGGTCATGATCCTGGAGTCCTGGGATCTAGCCCCACATTGGGCTCCCTGCTCAGTGGGAGGCCTGTTCTCCCTTTCTCACTTCCCCTGCTTGTGTTCCTTCTCTAGCTGTGTTTCTCTCTGTCAAATAAATAAAATATTAAAAAAAAAAAGCAAAACCCCACAACCCTTGAATTAATATCTCCCAACACTTAAGAGAAGTTATGCTTTTCCATAAACCAAAACCTGAATCCATGAAATAAAACATGGTAATAAAAATTAACCTTTGGAAATTAAAAATATAAGTGCCAAACATTTTGCAAAATAATGCAAAATAATCTTTGCAAGATATTTTCCCAGAACCAAGGAAAAAGGGGTAGAAAGTTGAAGAGAGCATGTAAGAAAATTAAAAGATCAGAGCAGGAAATCTAAAAGTGTGATAGAAATTTTAGCTGCTTTTCCCCACCATTACGGTGTGTGCAGTTGACTGTTCCTCATCATGTCTTCTCACAAGACTTTCAAGACCAAGCGATTCCTGGCCAAGAAACAAAAACAGAGTCATCCCATTCCCCAGTATATTTGGATGAAAACTGGCAATAAAATCAGGTAGAACTCCAAGAGGAGGCACTGGAGAAGAGCCAAACTGTGTCTATAAGGGATCACACATGAGATACCACACATATTTATGCTGTGTAAAAGTCACCTGTTCCTATCCTCTCACTCTGTAAACATCCCTACTACCTGAACAATAGACATGTTTTATCTGGAAAAAGATTTTTCTCTGTTACTATGTTTCTACACTGGCAGGTTGATTTAGTAATAAATATGTGAGAACTTTGTTTGAAAAAAAAATAATAAAAATGTGACAGAAATTTTAATAAGGAAGACCCAAAAAAGAGAGAGAGAAGAAATTATAAAATAGAAAAAAACAAAAAACAAACAAATGAACAAAAAACCAACCCAGATAGTAGAGTTGGCTCTTTAAATTAAAAGGCCCATGGAAAGTCTTTTGATGTGAAATACATACTAGTAATAATTATATACCACACCAAGGCACATACTTGGAAAATTTTAGGACATGGGAAAAAATACCTAATGACAGTTTACAGAGTGAAAAGACAGGCAGTATACAAAGAATAGAGTTATAAAGGTGGGAGGGAATCTCGATAGCATCATTCAGAAGACAGAAGATAGTGGAACTATAACTTCATATTTTGAAGAGAAAGTATTTTCATTTTTGATTCTCTTCCTAGCCAAATTCTAAATCAAGTGTAAGAGTAGAACAAACAAAGCAAGGATACAACCTCTTGTTGTATTTTAGCTGAGGAAACTATCAAAGGATGGACTACAGCAAAAATGATTAATTCAAGAAAGTAGAAGAAATCAGGAGATTCCAAATTAAAGACTGTTAAACCAAACACCAGTGATGACTGTTGGCAGTTCCAGAATGACAGCTGAGCGGTGGGTTCAGGAAATTTTCTGTCTGAACTGGAGCAGGAGGATAAGACTTTGGGAAGGAGATCTCAGGAAAACTAAAAGAAAAGCAATGATAGGTGATTGATATGTGAACATTCATATAATAATATTCATAGGTATTTGACACATGTACTGGAGATATTTGTAAATTCATAATGGATGTTAGAGCAGGTTGAAAATTAATAAAAGTGGGAAAAGAGTCCACTTTTTACAGGAGAAATTAAAATATTCAAAAGAAAAAGGAAACACTACTTGACTACATAATGAATAATATTAAGAAAGTCACAGTAAGGTTAGCAATGGCTATTGAATTAATGAAAAATTTGATATTACTCATTGGGAGAAAGATAGTAGAAAAAGCAGTGGTTGACGGTGTAAGAGAATTAAAACTTCATCTAGTGTAATGGAAGTCAGTAAACAATTTCTAAAGTTAATAAATGAGTAATTTTTAGGGTAAGGATTTAATTATTTTTGAACAAAGTAACAATCATGCCAATGAGGTAAAATTAAATCAAAATATATTAGCTATATGAAATTGGGATTAACTTGCTTTTGTTAAAATTATTAGTGTCTGTCTATAAAAGCAATATAACCTATGAGTGTGTTTGACTTTCACACACTTTTTTTTTTAAGATTTTTATTTATTCGACAGAGAGAGAGATCACAAGTAGGCAAAGAGGCAGGCAGAGAGAGAGGAGGAAGCAGGCTCCCTGCCGAGCAGAGAGCCCAATGCAGGCCTCGATTCCAGGACCCTGAGATCATGACCTGAGCCAAAGGCAGAGACTTTAACCCACCGAGCCACCCAGGCGCCCTCACACACTTTTTTTTTGAGATTTTATTTTAAAGTAATCTTACACCCAACATGGGGCTCAAAATCACAACCCCAAGATCAAGAGTCACATGTTCTACTACTGAAGCAGCCAGGTGCCCTGACTTACACAGAATTTAGAAGAGATTATAAATAAGTTGTATTTTCAAATGATGCCGCCTTTAGTAAAACTGTAGTGTCTTGTTAACACTATCCTTTAAAATGAAATTATAGGCAAAGCTCTGATTAGTGATAATCCTAGTGGTTTCTCCTGAAACAATTACTGCCATTGTTTCTATAATCACAAACACGTATAAAAATGAAGTACATTGGGGCGCCTGGGTGGCTTAGTTGGTTAAACTACTGCCTTCGGCTCAGGTCATGATCCCAGAGACCCAGGATCGAGCCCCACATCGGGCTCCCTGTTTGGCAGGAAGCCTGCTTCTCTCTCTCTCTCTCACTCCCCTTGCTTGTGTTCCCTCTCTGGCTGTATTTCTCTCTGTCAAATAAATAAATAAAATCTTTAAAAAAAAAAATGAAGTACATTCTCCTCTGAGAGAAGATAGGAACATAGTGTTTCTCAAGGTACATATTTTATGGATCCTTTCAACAAACGTATATTGAATAGATACTAGATAGCTGTCTTTTAGGAATAAAAGAAACAGAATGGAGCAAAACAGATGAATAACCTGTCCTCATGAAATTTATATTCTAATAAGATGAGAAACACTATATAGATCTCTATGTATAGTAAAATATACAAAATGTTAGTAGTAATAAGTGTTAGGAAGATGAATTAAAAAAGATCAGGAATTTAGGGAGAATGTGTTTGCAATTTTAAATACAGTAGTTAGGGAAAACCTAACAGAGAAGACAGTTCTGTAAAGAACTAAGGGAAGCTAGTAATGAGGATATATGGGGGAAGAACATTCCAGGCTAAGAAAATATCAAATACATAGGCTTTGCAGTGGGAGTGTACCACACATGGTTATGAAACAGAAAATAGGCTGATTTGACTTTTGTGCAGTGAGTAAAGGGTGAGTGGTAGCATGAAGCACTAAAGTTATTAGCTGTATGATGTTGTACAGTACGATAGATCATGTAAGGACTTTGGATTTTATGCGAACAGAGAAATAAGGAGATGCACTCTAGCTGCTGTGCTGAGAAAAGATTGAAGAGGAACAAAGGGCAAAGTCAAAAGATCAGTTGGAAGCTGTCTAATAATCCAGATGAGAAGTTATGACAACTTGAACCTGAGGGATAATTGTTGGCTTGAAAGGCTCTGTTCAAACTCTTCAAACTCTAGATATATTTCTGAAGGTAGAACTAACAGGATTTGCTGATGAATGAGATGTAATGAGGAGAAAGAGAGATTAAAGAACTCCAAAATTTTTGTCCCAAGGACTTGAAAGGATGTGGCTGTTATTAACTGAAATGGGAAAGGCAGGTAATTTCTGGTGTTCTCTTGGTAGTGGTAGGGAAGATCTGGACTCAGTTTTGAACATACTAAATTTGAGAAGTCTGTTATATATATCCAAGCCTATTATATGAATATAAATATGAAGGTAAATGTTCAAGCTAGAGACATGCTTTTGGAAGAGAATAAAGTATCTAAAGCCACGAGACTAGGTATAATTATCAGTTGTAGACAAATTCAAGAATTGAGAAGAGTTTTAAGGACATTTTAATATTAAGAGGTCAGGGAGCAGAAGAGGAACAAATAGAGAGAGAAAGAGGAAAGCCATGGCTTATACTGTTCCTACCACCTTCTGCATCATCCATAAGTCTAAGAAGTTGTAGAACAGCTTCTTGAATACATTGCTCAGGGGCCAGGTAAGAGCTGACACCTTAGAATGGAGAGGAGCTTTTCTCCAGGATACAACCAAGAGGTTCTTAGCATCCTGCCCAGTGACTTACTTAGGGAAGATTTATGCTTCCATCTGTGCTCCATTAGGTTCCACTAATGGTCTAGAAGTCTTGTGTTCTAAGAGGACATACTTCTATCAGAAGATAAAGTAAAAGTTGTGATAAACTTAAAGCTATGGCTGATGCCCTCTTAGTTTGGATTCTTTGTATCAGCAGATCAGCAGGTGATGGAAGAACTCCTCATGATATCAGACAGCAGAAAAACCAGGAGGGTATGATGTCGTGATTCAGTTGAAGATAGTGGTTCAACCAGGAGAAAGTAGTCAACTGCCAAATGCTTACTTGTTATATCAGGGATATGTAGCCTGAAAAGTTAGCCTTGGACTTGGTAAAATGGAATTTGCCAGGGGTCTTGATAAGAATAGTTTCAGTAGAATGGTATGTGGCAAATTCAACTTAATTTAACTGGGTTCATGGAAAGGTGAAAGGAAAATCAGACAGTTAATAGAGACAACTCTTAAAAAAAAAAGAGAGAGAGAGAGAGACAACTCTTTAGAGGACTCTGCTCCAGAGAACAAATAAAGAGGTTACTAGAAGGAATAATTGGGCTGTGGTTGGAGGGAGAGATGGAATCAAAATGGTAAATGCATACTAATGAGAGATCATGTAGAGACAGAATAAATGATGAGTAGAGATTGGTTGAAGTAGTTTTCTTCAGGAAACAGGAAGAAATGAGATTTTGTGTTCTAACAGAAAGATTAGTGTGAGAAGTACCAATGGTACATCCACAGTCACAGGAAGGAAGGCAGAGAATATGGGCACAAATGAATGCAGGGGCACACACAGAGGAGGGCTTTAGGGAGTTGTGCTATGAATTTCCAGTGAAATAGGAGGCAAGGTCAACTGAGAATGGAATGCAGTTATTGGGGGTTTAAAGAAAGCCAGCATCTAGGCCAAGAACTTTTGTAGCATTTTTTTCCTACTCTTTTTTACTTGATTTTCAATTCATCATAGCATTCTATGCCAAAGACATCAAGAAGCCAAGCATCATTCATCACCTACACAACCACCTCAGTGGTTGCAGCTGCACCATTCCCTTCCTGGACTATTGCAGTCATTTCCTAATTAGTATCTTGCTTTCACCCTTGGTATCTCTATGGTCCATCGAGAAAAACAGCCAGAGAGATCCTTTAAAAACATGTCAGATGACATCAATCCTCTGCTTAAACCTCAGCAGTTTCCCATCATACTTGAAACATAAGCACAAACCTGCAAAGGAATTTACAAGGACCTACATGATTTTAGCCCCTTATTCCTCTGAGACCTCATCTTCCATCACTCTTCTTGCTCACTGGATTCTTTAGTATTCCTGGAACATGGCTGATGTGTTCCTTCCTTTGGGCATGTGCACTGCTTGATCCTCTGCCTGGAAAGCCCTCCCACAGATATTTGCTTGACTACATGCAAGCACCTGGCCTACCTACCAAATTTTGCAAAAAACATCTTCCAGCAAATACACGTTCCTTTTCCTCCATTCCCCCCCATAATATTTGAAGTTTCCTAATATATAATTTACCTATTTCTAAACTGTCTTTTCATGCTAGAAAATAAACTCCACAAAGGCACAAGTTTTTGTGTTGATTCTGGTGTGCAACTGTTCTTAGAACAGTACCTGAAATTTAGGGAGCACTCAATAAATATTTTTTGAGTGAACCAGAGAGTGTGAATGGATTAAGGAAATATAGCAGGATTAATTAACAACATTAAGGGCCCATTTGAGGCTAACAATCATACATTGAACCTCCACCATGGGCTGTGTTGGTAGGAGGAAATGATAAGATGCTTGGGGTTGGTAAAAGGGTTAGGAAGACTTGAGCTATTTTCAAGGGCTGCAGCAATAACAGTAAACAATCACATATAAGTGAATTGCCTTATAATGAGTGTGGGTGCAGTTAGCTTCTGCGTTTTTCCTTTTCTCTGTGTAGGTTTGGGGACTAGTGCTAAACTGCTTCTGAAGATAGCTTATTGAGTTGAAGCTGTGGCAAATTATTTGCCTTTCTGGAGCTTCTTTCTGTGCTCATCTACTTCTGAGTGAAATCGACTGTTGGCAAATAGTTTGCCAGAGTAAAAAGCTTTAAAGACTCTAGCACTGGAAAAATCTGAAAACAAAACAAAACAATTATTTATTGCTCTGAAAAATGACCTTTGTACTTCAGGTGTGTGTGTGTGTGTGTTTCATGTGTGCCTCAGTACTGAAAACACTACAGAGCCCATGGAATGGCTCCTTTAATAGCATATGGGGAGTTTCTGCATAGGTTCTCTTCCTGAATTTCATGCTGACTGGATGACTCTATGGTGTCACTATCATCCACACTGTATTGTACTCAAGAAGGAAGTGATGCGTTTGGTTTAGAACATATATAGAATGAGGATATGATACTACTTTCAAATATAAATTTTAATACATTTCCTTTCTTTGAGAAACACCAATTAATTTATTTCCCCTCTTCAACTCTCTCTCTCTTACACACACACACACACACACACACACACACATTTATAACCACAAACTTTGCATTTTTCAGATGATTAGAAAGTATAGCCAGAGCAATTTGGAAATCTTAATTCTCTTCAAGTTTGTAGAACAGCAGTGGGGTGTGTGTAATTCCCTTGTCGTCAGTCAGCAGAAGTAGAAGCTCAAGGGTGATCTGATGGAGAGAAACACTGGTAAATATTGGCTCACCCCTTCTATATCACCCTTTTATGTTGAGTTAAAGCATTAATTATAAAAAGTGATCTACCCTAAAATTGAAAAATGTCATAACAGAGAGTGAAAGAGCCCATTAATTCCTCCAACTTTAGGCACCAGATGTTGTAACTAATAATATTAAATTCTATCTTTGAAAAAAGAAAAAAAAATTTGAAATGATGTAGTTTTATTTAAAGATTTTATTTGTTTATTGGTGAGAGAGAAAGAATACCTGTATGCATGGGTGGACAGAGGGGAAGAGGCAGAGGGAGAAGAGAATCTTAAGCAGACTCCCCACTGAATGCAGAGCACGACGTGGGACTCAATCCTAAGACCTGAGATCATGACCCAAGCCAGAACCAAGTGTGAGCTGCTCAACTGACTGAGCCACCCAGGTGTCCCTGAAATAATGTAGTTTTTAAAACAAAGGACTAAATTTAAAAAAAGAGAAATAGAATTACTTTGTAGGATGTTATTTTGTGGAAGACAGCATGATGTCATTTTAATCACAGAAAAAAGTCTTTTCTCCTGCTGTTCAATTTTGAGAAGAGAAAATTAATTTATAATCCCTTTGATGGTCTTTGTTTTCATTAAATTAATTTCTATTACATGTTGAGATCAGAGGTGCTGAAAGAGATGTCAATGACATCATCCTTTAGTTGTAAAACCAGCCCAGTTGGGGTGGCGGCTTCTTCTTCTTCTTCTTCTTCTTCTTTTTCTTCTCCTTCTTCTTCTTCTTCTTCTTCTTCTTCTTCTTCTTCTTCTTCTTCTTCTTCTTTTTCTTCTCCTCCTCCTCCTCCTCCTCTGCCTCCTCTTCCTCCTCCTCATCCTTCTCCTTTTAATTTAAGGAGGATTGTTGTTGACAATTTTCCTGCATTGAATAGTGCACTGCAGAAAATAAAACAAATGGCATAATGAAGAAAATTTAAAGACAAATCTTAGGAAGAGTTCACTTTAGAAAAAATAACTTTATCTGTGACTTGTCTTTTTACATGAATAGAAGTGGAAACATCATCCCCAGGTAGTAATTCCCAGTGTTGAGGTATGTGAGAATCACCTACATGTTTGGGCCATGTGGAGGATCTTATGCCATTCCAGCAAAAGTTAGGACACAGTGATATGGGATACAGCCCAGGATCTGCATTTTCACAAAGACTCCGGATATGTCTCATTCAAGTGATTTCGGTTTGAGAAACCAAATTTTCTAAATGATGAACTTTTTTTTTCTCTTCAGCCCAGCTAAGCTCAGGTATCTCCACCTCTAGCCTGAGACTAACCAGAATTTTTTTTTCAAAGAAATATGAGGAACAGAAAAAAACAAACAAACACAAAAACAAGCAATTTTTCTTTTCTGGAAGGAGAATTAAAAGGCTCAAATAACAAATGTCTGGGTCATGGAACATCTTATTAGGAATAACTTTTGTTCATCTTATGTGTGTGCCATGTCTTCATCTATAAATTGTTACTGGAAGGTCAGAAAAGAGTATGAAAACAAGAGAGCACTGGGGTCCTCAAGGGCTGTGAGGTTAAGAAAGGAGGGACACTCAAAGAGAAGGCTGGAAGCTAAAGAAATCTTCGGAAGCTTTACACGCATGCACAAATTGTATATTCATTCAATATTCACTTAGGCAGGAGATAAATGGAAGGTCTTCACTGAAGTATTTCTGGTTTCAGAGCTGCTACAGAGTTTTCAAGTTTTGTGAGTTTGCTTGTTTGTTGGTTGTGGTTGGTTTTGTGTAACTTTGTATGACTTTCCATAAAGTATTTTCTTTGTATAAGGGAGATAATTCATCAATTTAGACTTCTTTGTATATGCAACATACAAATAAACAAGAATCTGCTTACAGATTTCCTTTTTCCCTTCTTCTCTTCCTCCCTGTCTTCTATCTTCCTTCCCCTCCTCCCCCTGCTCTTTCTCCTCCACCTTCTCTTCCTTATTTCCCTCTCTCTCTCCCTCCCTCCCCCCAATGACATGTTTAATTAGGTACTTTGCTTATTTCTGGTTTAGTAGTGAAAAATGTGCATCATCTTGTACCCTGTTTTAATTGGTGAAAGATTGATTTTAGCATTTCTGTAAGAGAAAGAATTAGGTTGTATCAAGGTGTCAGGAATAATAATGTTACAAATGGAGGCAAGAAATCAGAATGAATGATTTAGAATTGGCAGAGAAGGAATTTTGACTTTTAAGGAAAACATAACAGAGGTTGAAAATCAAAAGGAATATTGAAAAGAAAGCCCAAGTTTTGTTACAAAATTGAGTTGGTTAAAAAATAGAGGGTTGTG
>PITA01009597.1:35535-76758 GCA_004023965.1 Spilogale gracilis | reverse complement strand
GGGCCTCTCTGGTCCCACAAAAGTCTGTAAAAAACGTCTTCCCCTGGGGGGGTCTACACGCGGCCCACGGTGTGGAGAGAAACAGGGGAGAAGGGCAGGATAGAATCCACTCCCGCTGCTTTTCCGGCAGCTGTGGCGGCTCAGGCGGAGGCAGGCCTGGGCGGCTGGGCGCGCGCCGGGGCCGGGGCCGGGGCCCGCCAGGGCGGAGGTCCGGGCGGCTGCGCGTGTGCCGGGGCCGGGGGCCACGGGCCGGGGGCCGGGGGCCGGGGCCCGCCGGGGCGGAGGCCCGGGCGGCTGCGCGCGCGCCGGGGCGGCACCGGCGGTGGGGGGGAGGGAGTCCGGGCAGCGGGAAAAGAAAGAAAATAAAAGATTTTAAAAAGTCTTGCCTTGCCCTGGGCTTAGCTGTGTTTAGCTTCTTACTAGCCCCAATTCAGGCCGTAATCTGCTGTTATTCCTCACTCACAGAGCACTTTCGTTTTCGGGTATTTGTTTTCAATGGTTCAGCTCTGCGGGCTTCCTCCACACTCCCCTGTCTCAGGGGGCAAGCCTCCAGACCCTCCAATTTGTTTCTACCTTTTTGCCGATGTTCCTTGTCTCTCGTGGCGGTCCAGAAGTGGGAAATATCACATTTCAGGCTGGTTTCCTGGGTGTTCACGGTGGTCTTGTAGTGGTTTTTTTGTTGGAATTCAGCTCTCTTCAGGGAACTCCCTGAAATGCGGTCACCTGGCCTTCCGCCATCTTGACCCTCGATGATTACAGTTTTGTAAAAGAGCTTGAAGTCAAAATTGTGATGCCACCAGCTTGGATTTCTTTTTCAACATTCCTTTGGTTATTTAGGGTCTTTTCTGGTTCCATACAAATTTTAGGATTATTTGTTCCAGTTTCGCGAAAAAGTTGATGGTATTTTAATAGGGATATCATTGAAATTGTAGATTGCTGTAGGTAGCATAGACATTTTATCAATATTTGTTCTTTCAGGCCACAAGCATGGGATATTTTCCCATTTCTTTGTATCTTCCTCAATTTCTTTCATGAATGTTCTATAGTTTTCTGAGTACAAATCCTTTGCCTCTTTGGTTAGATTTATTTCTAAGTATCTTCTAGTTTGTGTTGCAATTGTAAATGGTATCAACTCCTTAATTTCTCTTTCTTCTGTCTGATTGTTGGTGTATAGAAACGCATTCTGTGCATTGATTTCATATCCTGCTGCATTCCTGAACTCATGTATTATTTCTAGCACTTTTGGAGTGGATTCTTTTGCAAAAAGTATCTCTGCAGTAAGGGTCTCACTGATCTCTTCTATTCTCTTCTTTTAAGCCCAGAGAGTATGGTTGTGATTGTTGCTTTAAATTCTCCATCAGACATGTTACTTATATCTGCTTTGCTTAGCTCTCTGATTGCAACCTTAGCTTATTCTTTTTTAAAGATTTTATTTATTTATTTGACAGAAAGATAGATCTTTCTGTAGGCAGAGAGGCAGGTGGTGGGGGAGGGGAATCAGGCTCCCTGATAAGCAGAGAGCCTGATGTGGGGCTTGATCCTAGGACCTTGAGATCATGACCTGAGCCGAAGGCAGAGGCTTTAACCCACTGAGCCACCCAGGTGCTCCTTAACTTATTCTTTCATTTGGGATGAATTCTTCCATTTGGCATTTTGTTCAAGTCTTTGTCTTCTTTTGTGCATTAGGAAAGCCCATTATGTTTTCTGTTCCTGATACTCTCAGGACCCCTATATGGCTTTATGAGGAGAGGTCATATAGTGTCCAGGGTCTGATGCTTCAGGGAGTTTTTCTGGTTTGTGCTGCATGCACTTGCTCTTGCTCTATTCTTCATACCAGTGGTCTGCAGAGGCTATTCTTGTCTACATTAGACAGTGCTTGGTCCCTGGCCAGAATGGTTTAATTTAGTTGTAAATGAGGCCTGATACTATTTCCACTAGAACAGAAAGCCCTACAGAACTCTCTGGTCAGGAGACATGATGTAGGCAGGAGTTTGTCTGGTCTTTTGGAGGTGGGTCTGTCACACTGTGCTTGAGACAAGCTTGACTGAGAAGGATAGTCCCACCAGAGTTCAAGGGGTGGGAATTTGTGCAAGCAAGTTAGGCGGTCAGTGTTAGCACTGTGATGCTTCCAGCTCTGTGTTTCTGCTGTGGGGCAGATGAGGGAAATATTGCCAGAGAGCTCTTATTTTTCCCCCAGAGATGTCTATGAACAATGCCTTTTTGTATGTGCCTGGAGAATAGGGAATAATCTCCCCCTGTGTGCCCCAGGAAGTCATCAGAGCCCTGTTCCCATGGGATCTGCCCTTGGGTTGTTTGCTAGCCTTCTTTCCAGGGGCAGCACAGTGCCCTTCGAGCTCTATCCCAGCCAAGGCACTTAACTTTTAAAACTGCAGGCTTTGGTGGTGGGTACTCCTATTGCATGGAGCACTGGGTTTGGGGAATGGGCAATGATTCTTGGAACACTGAAAAACTAAAAAATAAAAAAAAAAACCCTGCAGGCTTTAAGCCTCGCTGGTTGCAAGAATTCATGAAACACATCCCTTCTCATTTTCCAAGGCCATATCTTTTGCAAAACCTTCTCCTTGTGTGTTCACCTGTGTGCTCCTCTCTCTCCTCCTCTTCTCTGCAACTCTGGCTCCTTTTTTTATCCCAGCACCCATGATCTTTTTCTTCCCCATACCACTTCTCCACACTTCCTACCTTCTTTGATGTAGCCTCTTTTCTCGCTTTGGTTGTGGAGTTTGTTCTGCCATTATTCAGATTGATTTCTGTTGTATTTAGGATGATTTTTTATAGTTATCTATTTGTGTTGATGAGACAAGATGAGCCTAGGATCCTCCTAGTCTACTACCATCTTCCTTTTCCTCCTCCAGATTTACTATTTTTTAAATTGAAAGCAAAATCTTTGTGTCTGGACAAAGACTCATTTGCTTACAAATTTACTTCCTTTGACTGTTATCTGAGTTATGATAACCAAATAATAATTCTAATTTCTTTAACATATTAAAATTATATTTTCAAATGATGTTACTAATTCTAATTAAAATGTTTTATTTTTATTTTTTTAAGCCCAAAGGAGATAGTGTTCGTTGTTTAACAATGCTTGGTCATTTTGGTTTTGAATGTTTGCCTCATCAGTTAGTGAATCGATCTATCCAACAAGGATTCTCTTTTAATATTCTCTGTGTGGGTAAGTGCCTGACTCTTCATCTGAATTATTAATCAATGTTCTTTAATGCTCGTTTCAACTTGTCTTAAGTAGTATAACACTGGTGCTGTTAATTTAAGACCATGTCTGTTGAACTTAATTTGTTTTCATCATGTTAGTCATACTACCTTGACTTTTTTCTTTAAATGTTTTAGTACTCTACAAAATCTGATTATCTTTGTGTATATATTTTCCATATTATATTAATGACTGAGAGAGTCAGGAGAAGCAAGTATACTTTAAAGGACATTGTAATCACTGAAGTATTTGAGACATTTAAACTACTTTTGGAGTTAAGAGTGTTACTTCTTCTTAGCCATATTATGCCCCCAGATAATGTATCTATGTTTGTTACAGGGGAAACTGGGATTGGGAAATCAACACTCATTGACACATTATTCAATACTAATTTGAAAGACAAAAAATCCTCACATTTTTACTCAAATGTTGGACTTAAAATTCAGACATATGAACTTCAAGAAAGTAATGTTCAATTGAAATTAACTGTTGTGAAGACGGTGGGATATGGTGATCAAATAAACAAAGAAGCCAGGTTAGTGTTTTCTTATTTTAATTAAAAATATTTTCTTATTTCAAAGAATTTAATTTCTTTGTTGATATTTCCTCTGTCTATTATCTCTCCCATCTGCCTCTATCCTCACATAGTCTTCTCTGCTCCCCTTACATCTCTTTCAAGGACATTTGTTGTTTGATATAAGATGTACCTAGATTAGCGAGGATGATCTTATTTATACACTCTTTATTTTCAATAATATTAAATTTACTAGTTTTATGGATTAGAATGCAGACATATCTTTTTGGGTCTCACCATTGAATTCACTATTCCTACTTTGTAAGATAAGATTGACTTTTTTTAACATATATTATTTGCTTCAGAGGTACAGGTCTGTGAATCGTTGCAAGAATTCATGAAACACATCCCTTCTCATTTTCCAAGGCCATATCTTTTGCAAAACCTTCTCCTTGTGTGTTCACCTGTGTGCTCCTCTCTCTCCTCCTCTTACACAAATCACAGCACTCACCATATCACATACCCTCCCCAATGTCCATCACCCAGCCACCCTATCCTTCTCCCACAACCCCCCAGCAACCCTCAGTTTGTTTCCTGAGATTGAGAGTCTCTTATGGTTTGTCTCCCTCTGCGGTTTCATCTTGTTTCATTTTCCCCTCCCTTCCTCTATGATCCTCTGTCTTATTTCTCAAATTCCTCATATCAGTGAGACAATATGATAATTGTCTTTCTCTGATTGACTTATTTCATGCAGCATAATACTCTCCAGTTCCATCCACATTGTTACAAATGGCAGGATTTCATTCTCTTTGATGGCTGCATATATATATGCATATATACATATGCAGCCATTACACACACACACACACACACACACACACACACACACACACCACACACACACACACCACAACTTCTTCATCCATTCATCTGTTGATGGACATCTAAGTTCTTTCTATAGTTTGGCAATTGTGAACATTGCTACTACAAACATTCGGGGCAAATGCCCCTTCAGATCACTACATTTGTATCTTTATGTTAAATTCCCAGTGGTGCAATTGCTGGGTCATAGGGTATATCTATTTTCAACTTTTTGAGGAACATCCGTACTGTTTTCCAGAGTGACTGCACCACCTTGCATTCCCGCCAACAATGTAGGAGGGTTCCCCTTTCTCTGCATCCATGCCAACATCTGCTGTTTCCTGACTTGTTAATTTTAGCCATTCTGACTGGTATGAGGTGGGCTCTCACTGTGGTTTTAATTTGTATTTCCCTGAGGCTCAGTGGTGTTGAGGACTTTTTCATGTCTCTTGGCCATTTGTATATCTTCCTTGGAAAACTATCTGTTCGTGCCTTCTGCCCATTTCTTGATTGGATTCTTTGTTCCTTGGATGTTGAGTTTGATAAGTTCTTTATAGATTTTGGATACTAGCCCTTTATCTGATATGTCATTTGCAAATACCTTCTCCCATTCTGTCAGTTGTCTTTGGTTTTGTGTACTGTTTCCTTTGCTGTGCAAAAGCTTTTGATCTTGATGAAGTCCCATAGTTCATTTTTGCCCTTGCTTCCCTTGCCTTTGGGGATCTCTCTAGGAAGAAGTTTCTATGGCTGAGGTTGAAGAGGTTGCTGCCTATATCAAAATCCTCAAGGATTTTGATAGATTCCTCACTCACATTGAGGTGTTTCATCGATTTTTGAGTTTGTGTTTGTGTGTGGTGTAAGGAGATTATCCAGTTTCATTCTTTTGCATGTGGCTGTCCAATTTTTCCAACGCCATTTGTTGAAGAGACTGTCTTTTTTCTATTAGACATTCTTTCCTGCTTTGTCAAAGATTAGTTGACCTTAAAGTTGAGGGTTCATTTCTGGGCTCTCTATTCTGTTCCATTGATATATGCATTGGTTTTTGGGCCAGTACCATACTGTCTTGATAATTTACAACTTTTTAATAGAGCTTGAAGTCTGGAATTGTGATGCTGCCAACTTTGGTTTTGGTTCTCAACATTTTTCTGGGTATTTGAGATCTTTTCTTGTTCCTATAAAGTTTAGGATTATCTGTTCCATTTCTTTGAAAAAAATGATAGCATTTTGATAAGGTTTGCATTAAATGTGTAGATTGTTTTAGGTAGACATTTTCACAATATTTCTTCTTCCAGTCCATAAGCATGGAACAATTTTTCCGTTTCTTTGTATCTTCCACAATTTCTTTTGTAAGTACTTTATAGTTTTTTGAGTACAGATTCTTTGCCTCTTTGGTTATGTCTCTTCCTAGGTATCTGATGGTTTTGGATGTAATTGTAAATGGGATTAACACCTTAATTTCTCTTTCTTTTTTCTTGCTGTTGGTGTATAGAAATGCAACTGGTTTCTGTGCATTGATTTTATATCCTGACACTACTGAATTTCTGTATGAGTTCTAGCAGTTTTGGAGTGGAGTGTTTTGGGTTTTCCACATAAAGTATCATATCATCTGCAAAGAGAATATGCCTTCATCTTTGCTGATTCAGATGCCTTTTATTTCTTTTTGTTGTCTGATTGTTGAATAGAAGTGGTGATAGCGGACATCCCTGGTGTGTGTTCCCGACCTTAGGAGAAAAGCTCTAAATTTTTCCCCATTAAGAATTAAATTTGGGGCGCCTGGGTGGCTCAGTTGGTTAAGCGACTGCCTTCAGCTCAGGTCACGATCCTGGAGACCCGGGATCGAGTCCCACATCGGGCTTCCTGCTCGGCAGGAAGCCTGCTTCTCCCTCTCACTCTCCCTGCTTGTGTTCCCTCTCTGGCTGTGTTTCTCTCTGTCAAATAAATAAAATCTTAAAAAAAAAAGAATTAAATTCATGTGGGTTTTTGATAGATGGCTTTTATGGTATTGAGGTATGTACCTTCCATGCCTACACTGTGAAGAGTTTTGATCAGAAGGGATGCTGTGTTTTGTTAAATGCTTTTTCAGCATCTATTGAGAATATCATATGATTCTTGTTCTTTCTTTTATTAATGTACTATATCACATTGATTGATTTGAGGATGATGAACCAACTTTGCAGCCCAGGAAGAAATCCCATTTGGTTGTGGTAAATAATCCTTTTAATGTATTGTTGGATCCTACTGGCTAGTATCTTGGTGAGAATTTTTGCATCTGTGTTCATCAAAGATATTAGTCTGTAATTCTCCTTTTTGATGGGGTCTTTATCTGGCTTTGGGATCAAGGTAATGCCGGCTTCATAAAATGAGTTTGGAAAGTTTTTCTTCCATTTCTATTTTTCTGGAACAGTTTCAGGAGAAGAGGTATTAATACTCCTTTAAGGGTTTGGGAGAGGGGCACCTGGGTGGCTCAGTTGGTTAGGAGACTGCCTTCAGCTCAGATCATGATCCTGGAGACCCAGGATTGAGTCCCACATCGGGCTCCCTGCTCCGGGGGAAGCCTGCTTCTCCCTTTCTCACTCCCCCTGCTTGTGTTCCCTCTCTGGCTGTGTTTCTCTCTGTCAAATAAATAAAGTCTTTTAAAAAAATAAAAATAAAAGTTTGGGAGAATTCCCCTGGGAAGCCATCTGGCCCTGGGTTCTTGTTTTTTGGGGAGATTTTTTTTATGACTGCTTCAATCTCTTAAGTATTCATCCTTTTTGATGGTTGAGTAATATTGCATTGTATATATGTATCACATCATTTTTATTCATCTGTCTGTGGACATCTTTACTTTTTCCATAGTTTGACTATTGTGGATATTGCTGCTATAAACATTGGGGTATAGAGGCCCCTTTGGATCAGTAATTTGTATCTTTGGGGTAAATATGTAGTAGTGAAATTATTGGGTCATAAGGTAGATCTATTTTAATCTTCAGGAGTCTCCATACTGTTTTCTGGAGTGGCTGTAACAGCTTGCCTTCTCACCAGAGAAAAAGGACTCTCCTTTCTCAAAATCCACAACAAAATTTTTTGTTTCCAGATTTGTTAATTTTAGCCATCCTGACTGGTGTAAGGTAGTATCCCATTGCGGTTTTTGATTTGTATTTCCCTGATGCCAAGTGATGTAGAATTTTTTTTCATGTGTTTGTTCACAATTTTTATGTCTTCTTTGGAGAAGTGTCTATTCATGTCTTCTTCCCATTTCTTGACTAGATTATTTACCTTTTGGGTATTGAGCTTGAGAAGCTCTTTAGAGGGTTTGGATACTAGCCATTTATCTGCATTCAGTAGATGGCCTCTTAGTTTTGTTGACTGTTTCCTTTGCTGTGCAGAAATTTTTTATCTTGATAAAGTCCCAGAAACATTTCTGTTTCCCTTGCGTTTGGTGATGTGTCTCAAAAGAAGTTGCTGTGGCCAATGTCAAAGAAGTTACTGCTTATGCTTTCCTCTAGGATTTTGGTGGATTCCTGTCTTACACTGAGGATTATCATATATTTGCGTTTATTTTTGTGTATGATGTAAGAGAATAGCCAGATTCATTCTTCTACATTTAGCTGTTCAATTTTCCCAAAACCATTTATTGAAGAGAATTAAGAATTAGAAAATATTCCATAGGGTATTCTTTATGATTTGTTGATAATTGTCTGGACTCTCTACTTTGTTCCTTTGGTCTATGTGTCTGTTTCTGTGCCAGTACTATGCTGTCTTGGTGATAATAGCCTTGCAATAAAGCTTGAAATGAGGCAACATGATGCCCCCACCTTAGTTTTTCTTTTTCAACATTTCCTTAGCAAGTAGGAATTTTTTCTGGTTCCATACAAATTTTAGGATTGTTTGTTTCAGCACTATGAAAAATGCTGGTAAAATTCTGTCAGGATAGCATTGAAAATATAGATCACTCTGGGCAGTATAGACATTTTAATAATGTTTATTCTTCCAATCCATGAGCATCAAATGCTTTTCCATCTTTTTGTATCCTCTTCAATGTTTTTCATGAGTGCTCTGTATTTCCTTGAGTACAGATCTTTTTTCTATTTTTTCTTTTTCTTTTTTATTAATAATTTATTTTATTTTTTCAGTGTTCCAAAATTCATTGTTTATGCCCCACACCCATGCTCCATGAAATTCATGTCCTCAATAACCACTACCAGTCTTCCCATTCTCTACCCCAACCCTTCCAAAACCCTCAGTTCATTTCTCAGAGTCCAAAGTCTGTCATGCTTCATCTCCCTCCCTGATTTACCCCACTTCCCATTTTTTTCCTTTCCCTACTGTCCTCTACATTACTCCTTATGCTCCACAAGTAAGTGAAACCATATGATACTTGACTTTCTTTGCTTGGCTTATTTCATTCAACAAAATCTCCTCTAGTCCCATCCATGTTGCTACAAAACATGGGTATTCATCCTTTCTGATGGAGACATAATGCTCCAATGTATATATGGACTATATCTTCTTTATCCATTCGTCTGTTGAAGGACACCTTGGCTCTTTCCACAGTTTGGCGATTGTAACCATTGCTGCAATGAACATTGGGGTACATATGGCCTTTCCTTTCACTACATCTTTATCTTGGGGTAAATACCCAATAGTGCAATTGCAGGGTCATAGGGTAGCTCTACTTTGAATTTTTTAAGGAATCTTGTTGAGAATCTTGGCATCTGTATTCATCAGCGATATTGGTCTGAAGTTCTCCTTTTTGATAGGGTCCTTGTCTGGTTGGAGGATTAGAGTGATTCTGGCTTCATAGAAAGAGTCTGGAAGTTCTCCTTCCATTTCTCTTTTTTGAAAGAGCTTCAGGAGAATAGGTGTTATTTCTTCTTTGAATGTTTGGTAGAATTCCCCAGGGAATCCATCTGGGCCTGGACTCTTGTTTTGGGGGAGGTTTTTGATCACTGCTTCAATCTCATTACTAGATATAGGTCTATTCAAATTGTCAATGTCTTCCTGTTTCAGTCTTGGTAGTTTATAGGTTTCTAGGAATGTATCCATCTCTTCTAGGTTGTTAAACATATTGGCATATAATTGTTGATAGTAATTTCTGATGATTGTTTCTATTTCCTTGGTGTTAGTCGTGATCTCTCCTTTTTCATTCATAATTTTATTAATTTGGGTCTTCTCCCTTTTCTTTTGGATTAGTTTGGCCAATGGTTTATCGATCTTATTGATTCTTTCAAAGAAGCAGCTTCTAGTTTCATTGATGTGTTCTACTGTATCTCTAGTTTCTGATTCATTCATCTCTGATCTAATACTTATTATTTCTCGTCTTGTGTGGAAGGTTGGTTTAATTTTTTGTTGATTTTCCAGTTCTTTAAGGTGTAATGAGAGTTGATGTATTTGGGATTTTTCAATTTTTTGAGTGAGGCTTGGATGGCTATGAATTTCCCCCTTAGGACTGCCTTTGCTGTATCCCATAGGTTTTGGATCGATGTATCTTCATTCTCATTGGTTTCCATGAAGTGTTTCAGTTCTTCTTTGATTTCTTGCTTGATCCACAGATTTTTGATCAGGATCATCTTTAGCTTCCAAGTGTTTGATTTTCTTTTGAAGTTTTTATGGTGGTTGAGTTCCAGTTTCACGGCATTGTGGTCAGAGAATATGTAGGGAATAATTTCAAACTTCTGGTATTGGTTGAGCCCTGATTTGTGACCTAGTATGTGGTCTATTCTGGAGAAAGTTCCATGTTCACTCGAGAAGAATGAGTATTCTGCTGTTTTACGGTGGAATGTTCTGAATATATCTATGAGATCCATCTGGTCCAATGTGTCATTCAAGGCTCTTGATTCTTTGTTGATTTTCTGTTTAGATGATCTGTCCATTATTGAGAGTGGTGTGTTAAGATTTCCTATAATTAATGTATTTGCATCAATATGATTGTTTATTTTGTTTAACAGTTGGCTTATGTACCTGGCTGCTCCCATGTTGGGGGCATAAATATTTACAATTGTTATATCTTCTTGATGTATAGACCCTTTAAGAATGATGTCCTTTTAAGAATGATGACCCTTTAAGTAATGTCCTTCTGTGTCTCTGACTACAGTCTTTAGACTAAAATCCAATTTGTCTGATATGAGAATCACTACCCCGGCTTTCTTTTGGGGTCCGTTGGCATGAAAGATGATCTTCCATCCCCTCACTTTCAATCTGGAAGTGTCTTTAGATTCAAGATGAGTCTCTTGTAAACAGCATATGGATGGATCCTGTCGCTTTATCCAGTCTGCAGCCCTGTGTCTTTTTATTGGAGCATTTAGGCCGTTCACATTGAGAGTGATTATTGATAGATACGTTTGTATTGACATCATGTTGCCTGTGGAGTTTATGTTTCTATAGATTACCTCTGTAAATTTCTGTTTTTTGTTGCTCTTGGGTTCGTTTCTCCGCTATAGAACCCCTCTTAGTATTTCTTATAGTGCTGGCTTGGTGGTTGCATAACCTTTTAGACCTTGGTGGTCCTGGAAGCTCTTTATTTCTCCTTCCATTTTGAAAGTCAATCTTGCTGGATACATTATCCTTGGTTGCATATATTTGTCATGTAATTTCCTGAATATGTCTTGCCAGCCCTTTCTGGCTTGCCAGGTTTCTGTGGAAAGGTCTGACGTTATTCTGATGGTCCTCCCTCTATAGGTAAGGGATCGCTTCCCCCTAGCTGCCCTTAAGACATATTCTTTGGTTTTATGATTCGTGAATTTTACAATTATGTGCCTGGAGGTTTCTGGTCTCATTGATCTTGGGGGGTGTCCTCTCTGCTTCTAGGACATGAACATTTGTTTCATTCCCCAGATTTGGGAAATTTTCATCTATGATTTGTTCAACAATGTCTTCTAGGCTTCTCTCTCTCTCAACTCCTTCGGGGATTCCAATAATTCTAATATTGGAGCATTTCATGGCATCATTTATTTCCCTTATTTTGTTTTCATGGGATTTTAGCTGTTTGCTCCAAGACTTCTCTTGCTCCTCCTTCTTAATCCATCTGTCTTCTAAATCACTGATACAATCTTCAGCTTCACTTACTCTGGCTGTTAGCATATTTAAATTAGATTGCATCTCATCAATAGCCTTTCTAACCTCAGCTTTCTTTTTTTTCTTTTTTAAAGATTTTATTCATTTATTTGACAGAGAAAATCACAGCGAGAGAGGGAATACAAGCAAGGGGAGTGAGAGAGGGAGAAGCAAGCTTCCCGCCAAGCAGGAAGCCCGATGTGGGGCTCGATCCTAGGTCTCTAGGATCATGACCTGAGCCGAGGGCAGTCGCTTAACCAACTGAGCCACCCAGGCACCCCTAACCTCAGCTTTCACTTCTGTTACTATGGCTTCCACTTTGAGACTAATGTTCTTTTCTAAATTAGCCATTGCTTGGACGGTTGCTGCCCTGAATTCCATTTCTGTCATGTTGTTTATGTTCATTTCCAGTAATTCTGTGACCGGGGTTGCAGTCTCAGGATTCTTCTGTTGGATGTTCCTCCTCTGAGTCATTGTGGTGAGGAGTGGTTGAGGGGGTGTATAGCTAAATATATCAGCCACTATCTAGGTGGATTGGTCGCTGGAAGGTTTTGGGGCAACCAGAATTCACCACCGAAAAAGAAGGAGAAAGAAAAAAGAAAACGGAAGAAAGGAAGTAAGAAAAGAAACCCCTGCCAGAGTGGGGCCAAGTGGCATGATTTATATGGTACAAAACTGTTATAGGGTAAAGAAAAGGGCTATCAAGGGTAAATGAAGAGATCAAAAAGCGAAGCCCAACCTATATGACCCCCAAGACCAGTATTTATATAATACAAAAGCAAAGACAATTACACAGAAACACTGACAGACTAGAGTGGGAAGGTGAGGGCAGACACTCCTTGTGGGCAAGGAATGTGTTTCAGATGCTCCCGAGTTTGTCTTGTTATTATTGTTGGAGGAGCCCACTTTCTAAGGATATAGGGAGATTAGAACTGGTTGTATATATGGGTAGTATTGAATAGGGATGTAGGATTAACTTGATGTGTATAACTATATGTATATGTAAATGAGAAAATAAAGGAAAGAAGAGAGAAGAAAGGGAAAAACAGATGAAACAAACAGGGAAACAAGAGGCAACAACAACAGCAGAAAATACAGGAATGTGTTTAAAAAAATTTCAAGGTAAAAAAAATGTTATGGAGTGTTGTATTGAGTATCATGCTATGATAAAAAGTGGGTTAAAAATTGAAAGAAGAAAAACTGTGAGAATGCATTTTTAAGTTTAAAATGGAAGCTTTAAAAGTAAAAATAGAAAAAAGTTAAAAAAGCAAATAAGGTGGAAAATGTATCAATAAAGTGTAGCACTTTTGACACTTGCAGTCAGTACCAGGAGTTTAATACATTGCCTTTCCCCCTGATGTTGGGGTTTTAGAGTTTGAGTGTTGTCCTCCTGTGCTTCTGGCTTGTTTTTCTGGGGGCGGGGTCTGCCGCGCTGTTTTCAGTCTCTACTACCTGGGTTGTGTCTCTCCGCCCCCTTTCTAGATCTGGTCTCCATGGTAACCAGGTTGTCAGGTTACAGTTCTCTGATGGGGGAGCGTTGTTCTTTTACGTCCTTTTTCAGCTGCTGAGGAAGTCAGGTCGGAGCAAGATGTCTGCACCCAGACCTCCCTCCCAGAGAGAGCCTCTACACAGAGAGAGGCTCTTTCCCACCTGCCAGTTGGCAGCCTGTCATAGCCTGGCAGCCGCAGATGCTGGATTGATTTCCGCCCATGCTTCCACTTGTCGCTTCACTCCCACACCTCGAAACCACAACTGATTTTGGGTCGCGCGACCTTGTCTCTGCCCCGGGACCCGCGGCCCCGCAGGTCCCGTGCAAGTCTGCAAAATTGTCTTCCGTGGGGGGTCCACACCTGGCCCACAGGGTGGAGAGAAGCGGGAGAGAAAAGCAATGGAGGAAAGGGGAAAAAAGAAAGAAAAAAGAAAAAAAAAAAAGAGAAAGCGGTGGAAAAATAGCCTCCACGCTTGGTGTTTTTGCTGAGTTCCTTTGTGCCACACAGGGCACTCTTGCTCTCTGTGAAACCCTGCTCCTCTGGCTTAAGCAGTGGAGAGATAGACTCCACACCCCATCCCCTCTTAGTTCCCTGAAGCCGCGGGGCACTTCCTCCCCCTGCAGATCCCTGTCTCCCCGCTGCCCCAGCGGAAAACAGACTCCTTGCTGCTGGTTTTGCTGCATTCCTTTGTGCCTTACAGGGCACTCTCTGTCCCTGTGGATCCCCATCTTCCCACTGCTGTGGCAAAAAAACAGACTCCACGCCGCTGGCTCTGCTGCATTCCGGTTCTGCCTCGCCTGGAATCAGACTGTAACCTGCTGTTATTCCCGGAGCACAGAGCACTTTCATGCTGGGGTATTTGCTTTCAATGGTTCAGCTCTGCGGGCTTCCTCCCCCCCCCCCGTCCCTGTCTTTGGGGGTAAGCCTCTGGTCACTCTCACTTGTTTCTACCTTTTTGCTGATGGTCCTTGTCTCCCGTGGTGATCCAGAAGGCGAAATATCACCTTTCAGGCTGATTTCATGGGTGCTCACAGTGTTCCTGTAGTATTTTTTTGTTTGTTTGGTTTTTTTTGCAGGAATTGAGCTCACTTCAGGGAACTCCCCAAAATGCGGTCACCTGGCCTTCCACCCCTCCCATTTTTTGTTTTGATCATCTTCTTTTCAGGTGTGGAGTTTGAGTAGTTCTTTATAGATTTTGGATACCAGCCCTTTGTCAGTAGTGCCATTTGCAAATATCCTCTCCCATTCCATGGGTGCCTCTTGGTTTTGTTGATTGTTTCCTTTGCTGTGCAGAAGCTTTTTAGTTTGATAAAGTCCCAAAAGTTCATTTTCACTTTTGTTTCTTTTGCCTTTGAAGACGTGTCTTGAAAGAAGTTGCTGTGGCCAATGTCAAAGAAGTTCCCGTCTATATTCTTCCCAAGGATTTTGATGGATTCCTGCCTCACGTTGAGGTCTTTCATCCATTTCAAGTTTATCTTTGTGTGTGGCATAGGAGAATGGTCTAGTTTCATTCTTCTATACATAGCTCTCCAATTTTCCCAGCACCATTTATTGAAGAGGCTGTCTTTTTTCTTTTTGTTGCCTTTTTTTTTTTTTGAGGCTGTCTTTTTTCCACTGGATATTTTTTCCTTCTTTGTCGAAGATTATTTGATCATAGATTTGTGGGTCCATATCTAGACTCTCTACTCTGGTCCATTGTCCTATGTTTCTGTTTTTGTGCCAGTACCATGCTATCTTGGTGATCACAGCTTTGTAATAAGGCCTGAAATCAGGTAACATGATGTCCCCAGCTTTGTTTTTCTTCTTCAACAATTCCTGAGCAATTAGGGGTCTCTTGGGGTTCCATATAAATTTTAGGATTGTTTGTTCCAATGCTTTGAAAAATGGTGGAATTTTTATCATGATGGCATTGAAAGTATAATTTGCTCTGGGCAGTATAGACATTTTAACAATGGTTATTCTTCCAATCCATGAGCATGGAATGTTCTTCCATCTTATTGTGTCTACTTCAATTTCTTTCAGGAGTGTTCTATAGTTTCTCGAGTACAGATCCTTAATTTCTTTGGCTAGGTTTATTCCTAGGTATCTTACAGATTTTGGTGTGATAGTAAATGGAATCTATTCTCTGATTTCGCTGTCTATATTTCCATGGTTAATGTAAAGAATGCAACTGATTTCTGTGCATTGATTGTATCCTGCCACATTACTGAATTATTGTATGAGTTCTTTTGGATTTTCCACATAGAGTATCATGTTATCTGTGAAGAGAGAGAGTTTGACTTCTTTGCCAATTAGAATACCTTTTATTTCTTTATGTTGTCTGATTGCTGTTGCTAGGACTTCTAACACTATGTTGAACAGTAGTGGTGAGAGTGGGCATCGTTGTCTTGATCCTGATCTCAGTGGGAAGGTTGTCAGTTTTCCTCATTGAGAATGATATTCGCTGTGGGTTTTTGTAGATAGATTTTATGAGGTTGAGGAATGTTCCCTCTATTCCTATACTTTGAAGAGTTTTAATAAGGAACAGATGTTGTATTTTGTTAAATGCTTTTTCTGCATCAATTGCATCAATCTTGGCATCTATATTCTTCATGATATTGGTCTGACTTTTTTTTATTGTTACTAAAATTTTTTTCCAGTGTTCCAAGATTCATTCCCCATTCCCCACACCCAGTGCCCCACGCTTTAGGTGTCCCCCGTACCCACCACCAGCTCTCCCATCCCTTCACCCCCCTCCCTCCAAGTCCCTCAGTTTATTTCTGTGTCCAAAGTCTCTGTTGTTTCATTTCCCTCCATAGATTACCCTAGTTGGTCTGATGTTTTCCTTTTTGATGGGGTCTTTGGTTTGGGGATTAAAGTAATGCTGGCTTCACAGAAAGAGTCTGAAGTGTTCCTTCTGTTTCTATTTTTTTAAAATAGCTTCAGGAGAATAGGTATTATTTCTTCCTTGGATGCTTGGTAGAATTCCTCAGGGAATCCATCAGGTCCTGGGCTCTTGTATTTTGGAAGGTTTTTGATCACTGCTTCAATCTCGTTACTAGATATTGGTCTATTCAGGTTGTCAATTTCTTCCTGTTTCAGTTTTGGAAGTTTATAGGATTCCAGGAATGCATCCATATCTTCTTGGTTGTTTAACTTATTGGCATATAACTGTTGATAGTAATTTCTGATGAAATTTCCTTGGTGTCAGATGTAATTTGTCCCCTTTCATTCACAATTTTATTAACTTGGGTCATCTCCCTTTTATTTTGGATTAGTTTGGCCAATGGTTTATCAATCTTATTAATTCTTTTGAAGAACCACTTCTAGTTTTGTTGATATGTTCTACTGTATCTCTAGTTTCTAATTCATTGTTCTCTGCTCTAACCTTAATTATTTCCTGTCTTGTGTATAGGGTTGGTTTAATCTGTTGTTGATTTTCCAGTTTGTTAAGGTATAAAGAGAGTTGGTGTATTCAGGATTTTTCAATTTTTTTGAGTGAGGCTTGGATGGCTATGTATCTCCCCCTTAAAACTGCTTTTGCTATATCCCATATGTTTTGGATCAATGCATCTTCATTCTCATTGGTTTCTATGAAATGTTTAAGTTCTTCTTTGATTTCCTGGTTGATCCAAAGATTCTTGAGCACGATAATATTTAGCTTCCAAGTGTTTGAATTCCTTCTGAACTTCTTTTTTTTTGGTTTAGTTCCTCATTGGAGCATTTAACTGTATTTACAGTCAGAATCTTTACTGAAAGATACAAATTTAGTGCCATTGTATTACATATAAGTAGCTGTTTCTGTAGATTGTGTTCTTTGATGTCTTAATTTTAATCTCTCTTTTTGCTCAAAGTGTCCCCTTTAATAGTACTTGTAAGGTTGGTTTAGTATTCACAATTTCCTTGTTTTTGCTTTTCTTTCAAACTCTTTATTTCTGCTTCTATTCTGAATGATAGCTTTGCTGGATAAAGTATTCTTGGCTGCATATTTTCTCAGTTAGCACAATGAAAATATGATGCCAGTCCTTTATGGCTTGTCACATCTTTGTGGATGTGTCTGCTGCCAGCCTTATGTGTGTACGCTTGTAAATTGTGGACCTCTTGTCCTGAGTTGCTTTCATGATTTTCTCTTTGTCTCTGAAATTTGTAAGCTCCACACTTATATGTGGAAATACTGACCTATTTTTGTGGATTTTGAGGGGCTTTCTCTGTGCCCCTTGGAGTTGAATACCTCTTTCCTTCCCCAGATTATGGAAGTTCTCAGCTATAATTTATTCAAATAAGTCTTCTGCCCCTGTCTCCCTCTATTCATCCTCTGGGACCCCTGTTATCCAGATATTATTTCACTTCATGGATTTGCTGAGTTCTCTAAGTCTCCCTTTGTGATACAGTAGTTTTCTTTCTTTCTTCTTTCTAGCTGCTTTATTTTCCAACATTTATCTTCTATATCACTGACTCTCCCTTCTGCCTCATTTATCCTTGCTTTTAGAGCCTCCATTTTTTACTACATCCCAGTAATGGCATTTTAAATTTTGTCCTAAGCAGATTTTTGTTCTTTTGTTTCTACAGTAAGGAATTCTCTTCTGTCTTCTATATACTCTTTAAAACCCAACTAATATCTTTATAATTGTTTTAAATTCTATTTCAGACTTCTTACTTATACCATGTTGATTAAAACCCTGTCAGTGAATACAAGATCCTGTTCTTTCTTTTGGAGGATTTTTTCTGTTTTGTCATTTTGTTCAGAAAAGAATATTAAAAATATACACAAAAGATAGCTTTAACAACAACAATACAAAAAAAACCCCAAAAAAAACCCGAATAAAAGAAAAACTAAATAAAATAAGAAAAAAACCTAACAAGGAAAAAAACAGGACAAAACAAAGAACTAGATCCTGCTATATTGGTCTACTTGTTAAAGCAAACTAGAAATAGGAAAGAAAGGAAAATATATATCCAATGAAAAATGTAATAAAATACAATGAAAGGAAATGAACAGTTATATATGTGTGTGTGTATGTATACACACAGATGTATAATGTGTATGTAAAAATAAAAGTTAAAAAGCAATTAATAATTGAAAAGTATGAAGATTGCTAAAAAAAACACTCTCAAGGATTAAACAATTAAATAAGCCATGAAAGCTATATACTGTTCTACTCAAGAGCTGAAACTCTGTAGCTCTCTTTGTAATCAGTGTTCTTGCTATGGGCCAGTTGACTTACTGATCTTCTCAAGGAGGAGTCTCTTCCACTGATTCCCATGTGCCTTTGCCCTTGTGGAAATGTGCCTCCCTTGCCAGGGGTCCAGGCATTGTTTAAGCAGCTCTGTATTGCACTATGCGACACTCTTTTGCTCCCTGAAGGCTTTGAGGACCAATGGGCTGAATGAAAATGCTGGTGCCATGGTAGTCTGTGATAGTCTACTTTTGTTGATTTTGATGTCAGTTTTCTATGCCTCTTGGATCTGGATATTTGTGTTTCCTCCCAAGATCAGGGAAGTTTTAAGCTATTATTTCTTGAATAAAATTTCTGCCCTCCTTTCCTGCTTCTTCATCTTCTGGGAGTCCAATAGTATGGAGGATATTATGTTTGATGGAGTCACTGAGTTCCATAAGTCTGTTCTCCTTTTGCACAATTCTTTTTATCTCTTTTGTTCAGCTTGGTTGCATTATTCCATTACTGTCTTCTAGGTCACTAATTCATTCCTCTGCTTTTTCCTTTCTGCTGTTCATTCCATTAAGCACGTTTCTCACTTTGTTGATTATGCCCTTTGTCTCTGTTGTTTGTTCCTTATCTCTTTGTTAAGGTCTTTACTCATGTCTTGCACTCTTTATCAATTCCAGTGAGTTCTCAAGATCATTTTCTATTAGACATATTTCTTTTATTTATTTTGCTTTGAATAGGTTGTGGCCTTGTCCCATTCTTTCAATTTGGGTGAGTTTCTCTGCCTCCTTATTTTGTTTGTCTCTTTGTGTCTATTTGTGTGTGTTAAGAATGTCAGCTATGTCTTCTCTTGAAAGTAGTGACTTTATGAAGAAGAATGTCCCCTGTGTACTTGAAACTGGCATTTCAGTAGAGTTTCTCTGTCTCCTTATTTTGTTTGCCTCTTTGTGTCTATTTTGTGTCTTAAGAATGTCAGCTATGTCTTCTCCTCTTGAAAGTAGTGACTTTATGAATAAGAGTGTCCCCTGTGTACTTGAAACTGGTATTTCAGTAGAGTGTCCTATATGTGTTGTTTACATCCTACTTTTGTGTCTGCATCACTCTTCCTTCTAGTTCAGTCACCTGCACTGACTCTCTGCTTATTGTGGACTGTCCTTGTTTTCTGTGGTATTAGAGAGACTTAGGCAAGGTAGCTCTTAGGAGCTGCACTGCTAGAGAACTTGGGGGTGGGGAAGCAGCTTTAGCAAAATTTCTTTATGCAAGTATTCTTATGTTGCATCCCTTGAAGTGCTGGGAAGTTGGGGGCTAGACTTCAGTAGGAGAGAGTGTGGGTTGCTGGACACAATATGTGGTAATAGGTGGACTTAGCTGAGTCAGGTGTGCATTGTTGGCTGTACACCCAACAGCTGGGAAGGGCTAGTATGCAACTTAATAAAATTTTCCCTGAGCCCAGGGCTGGGGCTAGCAGCATTGGAGTTTTGGAGTTCTTAAAAGAACTTGTGGGCATGGCACATTGCTAACAAGTTATTTAACTAGTGTCTGTGCAGCCCAGGGTCCTGCAGACAGCCCTGTGTTTATGCTAGGAAACATATGGGGTAGGAGTGTTTATGGGGGTAGGAAGTGATTACCTGCCAACTCTCATTTTCAGTGAAGTTTCCAACACGCTCTGAAATTAGTATAAATAGACGTGTCTCTGATTTGCCTCCAGCATTATGTAGACTGCCATTTTTAATATTACCTGCATGCACAGGCTACTTTCTCAATGGTAGTGTGACACAGCTATTACAGCTATTAGTAGCCCTCTAGGCTTGCCTAGTGCTGAGTCAGTTGGCATTTAAAGCCCATGTTCCAAATCCCAGTAGTTATACAAACTCATGGAATTCAGCCCCTCTAGTTTTTAAAACCAAAAGATGTGGGGATTTGTATTCCCTGTGTGAGCTCCCTGGTGCAAGGACATATTTCTCTCCCCTCTCTGCACATGCAGCTCCCTCCACTCTATGGGTAGTCTTCCTCCACCTTTCTGACCTTCCTAAACTTTCAGATGCATCATCATTTTCTCCTATTCCTCCTTCTCCCTCCTCCTTCTTTTCCTCCTCCTTCTAAAAGATTTTATTTATTCATTTGAGAGAGAGAGAGAGAGAGAGAGAGAGAAAGAGAGAGAGAGAGAGAGAGAGAGAGAGAGAGAGAGAGAGAGAGAGAGTCTTTCCACTGAGCAGGGAGCCCAATGCAGGGCTCAATAATGACTTGAGCCTAAGGCAGGTACTTAACCTACTGAGCCACCCAGGTACCCCAGATGCAGCTTCTCTATATTTAGTTGTGAAATTTGTTTTGCCAGTCTTTGGATCTCTCTCTGATTAATTCACTTGGATGTGAATGATATCTATTTATAAACATGGGATGGGATGAGCCCAGTTTCCTTCTACTCTGCCATCATCTCAAGCTCCTCCATATTAACTATTTATTAAATGGTGAAAAGACAGACTATGGGTGTTATTAATCTTTCCTGTTAATATGTTGAAATAATCTTTTTTTTTCAGCTATCAACCTGTTGTTGACTATGTAGATGCTCAGTTTGAGGCTTATCTTCAAGAAGAATTGAAAATTAAACGTTCCTTCATTGACTACCATGATTCCCGTATACACGTGTGCCTTTATTTCATTTCACCTACAGGACATTCTCTGAAGTCCCTTGATCTATTAACTATGAAGAACATTGATAGTAAGGTGTGTTAGATAAATCAAGATTTGATAATTATTTTGTGACAATATATAACTTGAAGGTATTTACATACCAGAACTTGTTAATTTTAATATGTTAAAATATAGTTTTTCTTTTCAAGAGATTTTATTTATTTATTTGACAGAGAGAGGGAGAGAGCACAAGCAAGAGGAGCAGCAGGCAGAGGGAGAGGGAGAAGCAGGCCTTCCTCTGAGTGGGGAGCCTGACTGGGGGCTTGTGGGATCCTGGGGTCACAACCTGAGCTGAAGGGAGATGCTTAGCCATCCCGGCACCCCAAATATAATTTTTTTTCTGATAATTTTTAAAGCACTCCTCTTAGTTTCCAAGGGATAGCATTGCAACATACAATGAGCTTAGTAGTTCAACAACAGAAATTAATTTTCTCACCATTATGAGAAGTAGAATTCCAAGATGAAGATGCCAGTAAGGTTTTCTTTTCTTCTAAAACCTCTTTCTTTGAGTAATAGATGGCTGTCTTCTCATTGCGTCCTCACATGGTCTTTTTTTCTGCACATATCTGATGTCTCTCTCTATATTTCCTCTTCTTGTAAGCACACCAGTCACATTGGATTAGGGCCTATTCTAATGACTTTATTTTTCACTTGATCACCTCCTTAAAGAACCTTTTCTGAGATACTGGGGCTTAGGGCCTCAACATATGCACTGGGGGAGGGATGATACATTGAGCACATAATAGCATTTGATAATTTCAACCTTAGTTTGCTTTCCAGAAAAATTTAATTAAGTATATGTTAGGAAAATAAAGGCTAAAAAATATCAAAATGAAAATTTATATTTTTTGTGATTAAAATCATAAAGGTTGTGGTAATTTTTCTGTATTTTTAAAATTGAATTAATTCTACAGTACTATAAAACAATCCCATTAACATTTACCTGTTACCACTGATTGTGTGAATCATGAAGTTTTCATTATCCTGGCTAGTGGCCATATCACAGAGGATTCAGAATACAATATGTGTGTTTCTGTTTTTTCCAATAGAGAGTAAATATGCATGTGAAAGAAACTTTTATGTCATGAATTCTTTTCTACACTTTATTAAGTTGAAGAGAGAAAAAGTTCTAAAATTTTGTTTCTTTTTATTGAAGAAGGCCTGAATTGAGCTATGTATTGTTCGAACTGGAAAGAAATTTTGTACACAATCTGGTATGTCACCAAGTTGTTGAAGAAGGTAGATTTCTAGTTAAAATCAAGAGTTGCCTCAATATCTTGATTATTGGGCTATTCAATCGCTAGGAACACACCATTTTATTTTTAATTTTATGGTTAACTGTTATCATCAAGCAATTTCCAGATATAAAAAATTACTATTTTTTTACAGGAACATGACATAAAGTGATGAACAATAGTGTGTATGTGTCTGCTGTCTTCTCTTCTAGGTTTCTCATTTCCCTTCTGTGATAAGTGACTTTCATTCCTCAAATCTGAACACCTAAAGGATTGTTAACATGGAAAATTTCTACTTGTTATGTGTTAAGGTTTTGCTTTCATTAGAAGATAGCTTTCTCAGCAATACAATCCCAGATATTTATGTTAGACTTGAATCTATCTTAGTAACTGTTTACTTTTTACTGTGGAGGGTATTCTTTGAGATTCTAAAATTTGATAAAAATTTGAACATCAGTGTTATATTGAGGCCCTAGATTTGTACGAGGTTTTTTTTTTTTAAAACACAATTTGAAGAATCTAAAAATACACCTAGAACTGACTTTTTTGCACACTTACTATATCACAGAACTTGACGTTGTGTAGCTATGATTTAATAAGAAACTTTAAGAACAAAAATTTTTTCTAATTTTTCTTATTTTTAATTTCTGCAAAGTTTAATTATTAAAATGTAACTGCATGGAGACAGAAGTGATAATATTGTAGAACTAGGAAAAAAGTTTATGAACAAAATTTGAACCTCAAATATGTTATATAGAAATGGTGCCTTTTTACAAATATCAAATAATATTTGTCAACAAGGTATTATACACATATATACATACACCCAGTCTTCAGAGTATGATACAAAAAATTCTATTATTTTTAGGTGGCCTTTGGAAAACACAAGCAAATACATCTATAAAGACATGGATTTATAGAGAAGGTGATGAAAATGAATGACAAGTAGAAGGGCAAAATTAATTTAGTTTAGAGTATTGATGAAAATCTCCCCTGAATTTCAGTACTGAGTTTAAGAAATCAAATTGATAATGAATTACTTTGACTATCTTATTCTACTATTTACATTTTACTAACTCCAAATATGTTGAAAGTGTAAGAAATATTGAGAAAAAAAATTGAAACTTTTAAACCTTAATTCTGATAAAGGATTAATCTTCAAAAGTACTGATGATTCTGGAAAACCAAAGGTATGGTAGTCATCAGTGATTAGCTGTAAAAATTTATTGTTAGAGCTTGTGAGGTTTTGACCGAAAAATTGCAAGAATAACAATAAATCCTCAACGGTGATATTTTGTTTGCTTCTTTATTTACAGGTGAACATTGTACCATTGATTGCCAAAGCAGATACAATTTCTAAAAATGATTTACAGAAATTCAAGTATAAAATAATGAGTGAATTGGTTAGTAATGGCATCCAGATATATCAGTTTCCAACAGATGATGAAACTACTGCTCAGATGAACTCCTCTATGAATGTAAGATTTTATTTTTATTTTTTAAAATTTTTATTGTGTTATGTTAGTCACTATACAATACGTCATTAGGTTCTGAGGTAGTGTTCCAAGATCCATTGTTTACATATAACACCCAGTGCTCCTCCTTAATACCCAACACCAGGCTCACCAATACTCCCAAGCCCCTCCCTCTAAAACCCACAGTTTGTTTCTTGGAGTCTACGTTCTCTCGTAATTCATCTCCCCCTCCCATCTCCCCCCTTCACTTTTCCTTTTCTTCTCCTGTCCTCCATGTTGTTCCACAAGTAAGTGAAACCATATGGTAATTGACTTTCTCTGCTTGACTTGTTTCACTCAGCATCATCTCCACCAGTCCCATCCATGTTGATGCAAAAGCTAGGTGTTCATTCTTTCTGATGGCTGAGTAATATTCCATTGTATAAATGGACCATGTCTTCTTTATCCATTAGTCTGTTGAAGGACATCTCAGCTCTTTCCACAGTTTGGTTATTGTGGACATTGCTGTTATGAACACTGGGGTACATAGGGCCCTTTTTTCACTAAATTGTGTCTTCAGAGTAAATACCCAGTAGTGCAATTGCAGGGTCATAGGGGAGCTTTATTTTTAATTTTTTAAGGAACCTCCACACTGTTTTCCAAAGTGACTGCACCAACTTATATTCCCACCTACAGTGTAATAGAGTTCCCCTTTCTCCACATCCTCTCCAACATTTGCTGTTTCTTATCCTGTTAATTTTTGTCATACTAACTGGTGCAAGATGATACCACAATGTAGTTTTGATTTCCCTGATGGCTAATGATGATGAACATTTTTTCATGTGTCTGTTGACTGTTTGTATGTCTTCACTGGACACATGTCTGTTCATGTCTTCTGCTCATTTTTTGACATGATTTTGTTTTTTTGGATGTTGAGTTTATGAAGTTATTTATAGATCTTGGATATCAGCACTTTGTCTGTAGTGCCATTTGTGAATATCTTCTCCAATTCCATGGGTTGTCTCTTTGTTTTGTTGACTGTTTCCTTTGCTGTGCAGAAGTTTTTCTCTTGATGAAGTCCCAAAAGTTCATTTTTGCTTTTGTTTCCTTTGCCTTTGGAGGTGTGTCTTGAAAGAAGTTGCTGTGGCCATTGTCATAGAGGTTAATGCTTATGTTCTCCTCTAGAATTTTGATGGATTCCTGTCTCACATTGAGGTCTTTCATCCATTTTGAGTTTATCTTTGTGTATGGTGTAAGAGCATGTTCAAGTTTCATTCTTTATTCAGCTTTCCAATTTTCCAAGCGCCATTTATTGAGGAGACTGTCTTCTTTCACTGGATATTTTCTAAGATTATTTGAACATAGAGTTGACGATCCATATCTGGTCTTTCTACTCTGTTCCATTGGTCTATTTGTCTGTTTTTGTGCCAGTACCATGCTATCTTGGTGATCACAACTTTGTAATAAAGCTTGAAATCAGGCAATGTGATGTCCCCAGATTTGTTATTAGTTTTCAACATTTTCTTGGCTATTCAAGATTCCTCCTGATTCCATACAAACTTAAAGATTTTTCCAGCACATTTAAAAATGCCAGTGGAATTTTGATCGGGATGACATTGAAACTATAGAATGCTTTGGGCAGCACAGACATTTTAACAGTGTTTATTCTTCTGATCCAGGAGCATAGAATGTTATTCCATCTTTTTGTGTCTTATTTGAATTCTTCCTGAATGTTCTGTAGTTCCCCGAATATAAATCATTTACATCTTTGGTTAGGCTCTTTCCAAGGTATGGGCTTTTGGTGCTATTGTAAATGGAATTGAATCTCTAATTTCCCTTTCTAGAAATTCATTGCTAGTATACAAGAAAGCAACTGATTTCTGTGTGTTGATTTCGTATCCTGCCACATTACTGAATTGTTGTGTGAGTTCTAGTAATTTGGGGGTGGAGTCTTTTGGGTTTTCCATATAGAGTATCATGTCATATGTGAGGAAAGTTTGATTAAACTTCTTTGCCAATTTGAGTACATTTTATTTCTTTTTGTTGTCTGATTGCTGTTGCTAAAACATCTAGTACTATGTTGAAGAATAGTGACAATATTGAGCATTCTTGTCGTGTTCCTCACCTCAGTGGAAAGGCTCTTAGCTTTTCCCCATTGAGAATGATGTTCACTGTGGGTTTTTCATAGATGGATTTTATGAAGTTGAGGAATGTTCCCTCTATTCCTATACTCCGAAGAGTTTTAATAAGGAATGGATACTGTATTTTTCAAATGCTTTTTCTGCATCAATTGAGAGAACCATGTGGTTCTTGTATCTTCCCTATTACTTTGTTCTACCACATTGATTGATTTACAAATGTTGAATCACCCTGGCATCTCAGGGATAAATCCCACTTAGTTATTAACTAGGATCTTGTAGGCAATCTTGCCATCCGTATCCATCAGGGATATTGGTCTGTAATTCTTTTTGATGGGGTCTTTTTCTGGTGGTAATTAAAGTAATGCTGGCTTCACAGAAAGAATCTGGAAGTTTTCCTTCTGTTTCTATTTTTTGAAAGAGCTTCAGGAGAATATTTATTATTTCTTCTTTGAATGTTTCATGTAATTTCCCAAGGAATCCATCAGGTCCTATGCTCTTGTTTTTTGGGGAGGTTTTTGATCACTGCTTCAATCTCATTACTAGATATTGGTCTATTCAGATAGTCAATTTCTTCCTGTTTCAGTGTTGGAAGTTTATAGGTTTCCAGGAATACATCCATATCTTCTAGGTTGTTCAACTTATTGGCATGTAATCATTGATAATAATTTCTGATAATTGTTTCTATTTCCTTGGTGTTAGTTGTGATCTCTCACTTTTCATTCATAATTTTATTAATCTGGGCCCTATCCCTTATCTTTTTTGATTAGTTTGGCTAATAGTTTATTGATCTTATTAATTCTTTCAAAGACCAGCTTCTAGTTTCATTGATGTTTTCTACTGTATATCTAGTATCTAATTCATTGATATCTGCTATAATCTTAATTATTTCCCTTCTTTTTTGTGTGGTTAGCTTTATTTGTTGTTGATTTCCTAGTTCTTTAAGGCAAAAAGAGAGTTGGTGTATTGGGATTTTTCTATTTTTTTGAGTGATGTTTGGATGGCTATGTATTTCCCCCTTTGGACTGTTTAGCCATATGCCATAGGTTTTAGATCGATGTATTTCCATTCTCATTGCTTTCTGTGAAATGTTCAAGTTCTTTGATTTCCTGGTTGATCCAAACAGATGGTCTTTAGTTTCCAAGTGTTTGAATTCCTTCCAAATGTTTTCTTACGGTTGAGTTCCAATTTCAAGACATTGTGGTCAGAGGATATGTAGGGAATAATCTCAGTTTTTTGGCATTAGTTGACCCCTGATTTGTGATCTAGCATGTGGTCTATTCTGGAGAAACTTCCATGTGTACTTGAGAAGAATGAGTATTATAGTTGTTTTAGGGTGGAATGTTCTGAATAGTTCTATGAGATCCTCCTGGTGAAATGTGTCATTCAAAGCTCTTGTTTCTTTGTTGATTTTTCTGTTTAGATTATCTGTCTACTGCTGAGTGGGGTGTTAAGATCACCTGCTATTAATGTATTCATATTAGCGTGACTCTTTCTTTGCTTAACAGTTGCTTATGTATATGTAGTTTGGTGCTCCCATGTTGAGGGCATAAATATTACAATTGTTACATCTTCTTGGTGCATAGATCCTTTAAGAATGATGTAGTGTCCTTCTATATCTCTGACTACAGTCTTTAGCTTAAAATCTAATTTATCTGATATGAGGATTGCTATCCCAGATTTCTTTTGAGGCCCATTGGCATGAAAAGTGGTTCTCTATCCCCTCACTTTCAGTCCGGATATATCTTTAGATATTAAATATGTCTCTTATACATAGCATATGGATGGGTTCTGTCGTTTTATCCAGTCTGCAACTCTGTGCTATTTTATGGGAGCATTTAGGCCATTTGTTTTGTGAATGATTATTGAAAGACGTGTTTTTATTGACATCCTGTTGCCTGTGAAGTCCTTGTTTCTATAGATTGCCTCTGTAAATTTGTGTTATGTGCCACTCTTAGGTTCTTTCCTCTTTTATAGATGCCCCCTTAATACTTCTTGTAGTGGTGGCTTGGTGATCACAGGTCTTGGAAGCTCTTTATGTCTCCATCCATTTTGAATGTCAAAATTCTGGACACAGTATTCCTGGCTGCATATTTTTCTCATTTAGTGCCTTGAATACGTCTTGCTAGCCCTTTCTGGCTTGCCGGGTTTCTGTGGACAGGTTTGAAGTTATTCTGCTGGCCCTCCCTCTGTACATAAGGGATCTCTTCCCTCTAGCTGTCCTTAAGACACATTCTTTGAATTTATGATTTGTGAATTTCACAATGATGTATCTGGAGATTTTTCTGGAAGGAACCTGGAGGTTTACCTCTCTGCCTCTAGAACATGAACAGTTGTTCCATTACCCAGATCAGGGAAATTTTCATGCAGGATTTGTTCAACTATATCTTCTAGTCCTCTCTTTCCCCCTCCCCAGGTATCCCAATAATTCTGATATTGGAGTGTTTCATTGTGTCATTTATTTTCCTAATTCTATTTTTATGGGATTATGGGATTTTAGCTGTATATTCCAAACTTCTCCTGCTCCTCTTTCTCAGTCAATCTGTCTTCTAGATCACTAATGCAGTCTTCTGAGTCACTTATCCTAGTGCTTATTTAGATTACATTGGATCTCATTAATAGAATTTTTAACCTTGGCCAGCTCAGCTCTCACATCTGCCCTTAGAGATTCTATGTTGACACTAATGATCTTTTCCAACTTATCCATTGCTTAGATAATTGCTACCCTTAATTCTATTTCTGTCATATAGTTTATGTCCATATCCAGTAGTTCTGTGACAGCGGTTGCAGTCTCCAAATTTTTCTTCTGTTGGGTGTTCCTCCTCTGAGTCATTTTGGTGAGGGGTGGTTGAGGGGACATATAGCTGAATGTATCAACCACAATCCAGGCAAGTTGTCTGATTGTAAGCTTTTGGAGCAATCAGAAGTCATCACTGAAAAGGAGTAAGAAAGAAAAAAGAGAGAGAAAACAAAAAAAGACAAAAATTCCAGCCAAAATGGGCCCCAAAGGTAGGATTTATCTAGCACAAAAACAAAAACAAATTAACAAAAAGAGTGTCAAAAGTAAAAAAAAAGAGAAAAAGCAATACCCAGACTAAATGACCCCCAAGAACAAGATTTATATAGTACAAAGAAAAAAAGAAATACACAGAAACACTGACAGAAATGGTAAAGGTGGTTACAAACACTTGATGTAGGCTAGGAAAGTATTTCAGGGTATGTTTGTTATTTTTATTAGAGGACTTAACTTTCCAGAGATATAGGGAAATTAAAACTGATTTAATTATATGGGTAGTATTTAATAGGAAAAAAGGATTACCTGGAAGCTTATATCTATATATATATTTAAAACATAAAAAGAAAAAGGGCACCTGGGTGGCTCAGTTGGTTAAGCCACTACCTTCGGCTCAGGTCATGATCCAAAGTCCTGGGATCAAGGCCAACGTTGGGCTCCCTGCTCAGTGGGAGGCCTGCTTCCCCTTCTCTCCCTCCCCCTGCTTGTGTTCCCTCTTTGGCTGTGTTTCTCTCTGTCAAGTAAATAAAATCTTTAAAATAACAAAAATAAAAAGAAACACAAGTATATAATGTAATAATTTTAAGTTAGAAAGTTAATATGGAATGTTGTATTAAACATCAAGTTATAATAATAAGTAGGTTAAAAAATAAAATAACAAGAATAGTGAGAACAAATTTAAAATTTAAAAAATGAAATTAAATTAAAAACATGAGAAGAAAAGCTGTATCTATAAAATATACAGGTTTGGGGGCAGCACCAGGAGTTTAATATATTGTTTTTTCCCTGATCCTGGGGTTTTACAGTTTTATGGAGACCACTTACTGGTTGTCCTCTTGTTCTTTTGGTTTATCTTCTGGGGGGGGGGCTGCTGTGCTGTGTTTCAGTTAGTCTTGCTTAGGCTGAGTGGCTCTGCCCTCTATGAAGAGGCTGGGCTCTGCAGAAATTGGATTTTCAGGCTTTTGTTCTCTGGAGGTTTTTGTCATTTGGTGGCTTTTTGCTGCTTCTTGGAGAGTCAGATCAAAGTAAGCTGTCCACACTCAAACCTCCGTCTCAGAGAGAAGCCTCAGTCTGCTCCCCTCCGGATGGTCCAGAGCACAGACTCCCTCTCTGCAAACTCCCCTGCACACTGCAACCCCTCACAGGTGGTGCACATTCCCAGTTACTGCCACAATATTCACCCAAGGCCTCCGCTTGTTTCTGTACCCCCATGCCACAGAAACCATAGCAGTGGTGCAAGCATTGGAAAGCCATGAGCTCAGGGATCACACATTGGATTCCCTGCCCAGCTCACTAAGGTGTGGGTGGGCACTAGATGTAACAGTTCTGGGGCCGGGCTTATGCCCATGGCTGCTGGATTCCACCAGTTGCCACTTAAAACTTTTTTTTTAATGCTTTTAAGCAGATTCCAAGTTGATGCTGGTCCCCAAGCACAGGGCACTTTCATATTGGGGTATTACTTTGCAATGGGTCACTTCTGGTGGCACCGTCCCTTCTGTTCAACCTCCAAAATCAGTCCAAGAACTCCCACCCTGCTTTACCTCTCCACTGATGCTCTTCTGCCCTCATAGAGATCCAGAAGTGTGTAATCTTTTTTTTTTTTTTTTTAAAGATTTTATTTATTTGACAGAGAGAAACACAGCCAGAGAGGGAACACAAGCAGGGGGAGTGAGAGAGGGAGAAGCAGGCTTCCCGCGGAGCAGGGAGCCCGATGTGGGACTCGATCCCGGGTCTCCGGGATCATGACCTGAGCCGAAGGCAGTCGCTTAACCAACTGAGCCACCCAGGCGCCCCAGAAGTGTGTAATCTTATAGATCAGGCTGATTTCCTGGGTATTTGGAGTGTTCTGGTAGATATTTAGCTCACTTCAGGGGACCGGTAAAGCAGGTTCTCCTACTTCTCTGCCATCTTGCCTTCCTCACTACTAAGGCTTCTTGTGAGGTATAAATGTATAAATGCCATAATCTTTGCAAAGTTCCTGATACACAGTGTCTAAATATAACAAATAAGTACTAATTCCGTTTCTTCCATTTTCTTTTATTTATCATACACTATTTTTTTTACTTTAAATTTATTTTATTTTTTATAAAAGCTCCATGAAATTAAATTAAAAACATGAGAAGAAAAGCTGTATCTATAAAATATACAGGTTTGGGGGCAGCACCAGGAGTTTAATATATTGTTTTTTCCCTGATCCTTTTTCCCTGAGCTCCATGCAATAGGTGCCCTCAGTACCCACCACCCAGCTTTCCCATCCCCCACCCCCTCCCTCCAAGTCCCTCAGTTTGTTTCTGTGTCCAAAGTCTCTCATGTTTCATTTCTCTCCCTGAATTACCCTACTTCCCATTTACTCTCCTTCTCCTACTGTCTTGTATATTACCCCTTATGCTCTACAAATAAGTGAAACCATGTGATAATTGACTTTTTCTACTTGGCTTATTTCACTATTTTAGGATTTTATAAACTAAACAGTTTTCTTAATTGAAAAGCTGAATGATGTAAAATATTTATCTATTCTTCTTTCTGTGTTATGTTTTCTTTAGATTTTGTCTTAAAGATTTTTACTTCTCTAATTTTACCCCTATGAATTCATAAGGAATACTTTTTTAAAGCCAAAATTAATCAATAAATTAAATACTGTTACTTATTAAATATTTAACATGATGCTTAATAATTTTTATATTTGACATTTCTTATATATCAACCCTTCTATTAAGACAATCTATGAAACTTCTGACAGATTATGTATTTATCTTGCATATTTCTGCTGTCTTAAATCTAGCTCAAAACTCTATTTTATAACCTGTGATTATTATTCTTACTTTGCTTATCATCTTCCCCAATCTCTCTTGGAGGAAGCACATTAATTTTCAGATCTCTCTGACTCTCACCTCCCAGAGTGACCTTTTAATTTTATTTAGAATTCATTATATATAGTATATTTATTAATATACTCTGTATATCCATGAGCTAATTATAGTTTTTTTCTTAATACTTTCCCTTTTAACTTGAATACTAGAGCTAAAAGTGGTTTATATATTATATCCTCGACTATATTTGTGTTTCATGATAAAATAATGTGAAAAATTTTGTGTCTAGTAAATATTTTTTTGTTTATATTCCCCACAGCAGAACCCCTTGCTGTAGGCTCCACTCAGTAGATAGTTTTTAGTTGTGTTCATAATGCTTGCAAATGTTAATTTGCATATTTTTACTTCCAAGTCTTAAAATTTGAGACTGGGTAGAATCCTTGTTTGAATAAACTTATTATGCTATTCTTGTCTCTATTGATTTCCATAGCAGAAATAAATAACAGAATAGGCCATATTGTCATAAGGAAACATGATTGAAGTTGTTTTTACTTTTAGGGACAATTACCTTTTGCAGTAGTAGGGAGTATGGATGAAGTGAAAGTTGGAAAAAGAATGGTCAGAGGCCGTCAGTACCCTTGGGGAGTTTTACAAGGTAAATGTGATGAAAGTGATTAGGCTTGCTCTGGAGAGTGTGTGTATGTATGTGTGTGTGTATATTCTCATAGTCTTAAAATATTTGAACTTGAGTCAATATTGGTAATTGTTGTTAAGGAGTAAATTAAGGGCTATTCATGAAGAGCACAAATTCTTTTCCATTTAAGTAAATTCTTTGACTATAATTCATTCTTATAGGAGTTTGCTAGGTGATACTTTAGACAAAAATTCACAGAGGTTTGGTAGAACCTACTCATTTACCCCAGTCTGACATATGCATAGTATCTCTCTATGTCTAAACAATACATTCAGAATGTTGGAAAGTGCTTTGAACAAAAGAAATTTGAACAACATTAAAGCATAAATATCAGTGTTTAAAATGTTACATGAATTAATTACTGCTTGATTTATAAGACATTTTTAAGAGGTCACCAGACAAAAAGGATGATAAATTATTTTTAAAATAAAGAAATTAGGGGCACCTGGGTGGCTCAGTTGGTTAAGCGACTGCCTTCGGCTCAGGTCATGATCCCGGAGACCTGGAATCGAGTCCCACATCGGGCTCTCTGCTCAGCGGGAAGCCTGCTTCTCCCTCTCTCACTCCCCCTGCTTGTGTTCCCTCTCTGGCTGTGTTTCTCTCTGTCAAATAAATAAAATCTTAAAAAAAAGAAATTAATTTACCTTTGGAAACATTATGCTTAAATATTTATATTAGCTATCTAATATTGTGATGAGTTGAAATAGTATAACAGGCAGTCATTTATTCTGTTTATACAGTTGTAATAAAAATTATTGGGGATTGGATTATCTCCACTTGCACTAGTTTCCAAAAAATTGTTTTATTAATTGATATTTTAAAAATTAAATTCATGAAACACAATTAAAAACAACATATCTTTTTTTTAATATTTTATTTATTTATTTGACAGAGAGAAACACAGCTGGAGAGGGAACACAGCAGAGGGAGTGAGAGTGGGAGAAGCAGGCTTCCCGCCAAGCAGGGAGCCCGATGTGGGGCTCAATCCCAGGTCTCCGGGTTCATGACCTGAGCCGAAGGCAGTTGCTTAACCAACTGAGCCACCCAGGCGCCCCTAAAAACAACATATCTTAATGAATATTAAATGTGGTTACAATATCATGCACAATAAAGTATATATAGTGCTCAGTAGTCTGAGACACAGGAGAGAGCCATATCAATTTATTGATTGATTTCAAGTATTACTAATTTTGTCTCATAAATATGGGATATAAATACTATTTGAGAACTAAAACATGCATAATTTTTAATGCCTTCATGGACCTTGGGGGCCGTTTGTAAAATACTAACAATTGTTAACAAAAAATGACACCATACATTGATATAATAAACATGTTAACTCACTGTTTCCTATTTATTCTTTGGCTAATAAATTTAAAGCAAGTTTCCTGATCTAAAAATAAATCTGCCTATCATAGATATGTACCATATAATCATAGTTACAGTTACAAAGAATTATATCTTTTAATTATAACAATCTCTTAGCTGTTATTTTAAATGTGTTTTTCATGCATACATTCACTCAGGAATACTTATTGTGTGCCAAGGATTGATACTGAGTTGTTGTTTCCTTATTTTCCTGCCTAGTGGAAAATGAAAATCACTGTGATTTTGTGAAACTCCGGGATATGCTTCTTTGTATAAATATGGAAGACCTAAAAGAACAAACCCACATTCAGCATTATGAACGTTATAGGTGCTGCAAACTGAAGAAAATGGGCTTTACTGATATGGGTCCAGACAACAAGCCACTTAGGTGAGTGGAGGAGATCTTGTCAGAACAAGCTAATGGGTGGTTTAGAAATCCCCTACAACCACGAGATTCAATCATTTGGGAATGAGAATAACTGTACATTTCACATTGTGGGTCATCGTGAGTTGTATGTTTTTTAATCATCAAACTTAGATGAATAGATTTCTTTTTTTTTTTAAAGATTTTATTTATTTATTTGACAGAGAGAAACACAGCTAGAGAGGGAACACAAGCAGGGGACTGAGAAAGGGAGAAGCAGGGTTCCTGCTGAGCAGGAATCCCGATGTGGGACTTGATCCCAGGTCTCCAGGATCATGACCTGAGCTGAAAGCAGCTGCTTAACCAACTGAGCCACCCAGGTGCCCCGATGAATAGATTTCTTAGCAACAATGTAATTCAAGGGACCATTTATATGCTCAAAATGGGTATTCAATATGTGTATATGCTGAAATGTTTATCCAAAAGAAAAACATTATGTTTTTATTTTTGTATTTTATACGACACAGATATTCATGGAGGAGATTTTCAAATATTGGCAAAGATTGATAAAAGCTGGTAAAAGATTTTGAGAAGGATGGCAAAAGACATTGAATGTTGGATGAAGGAAAGAGGAAAAGCAGCAGTAACATTGTTGAAGTCAAGTGAAAATAATTTAAGAGCAGGTGTATTTAGTTACATTTAAGAGGAATAGGATTTGTACTGCAAAGGATGACAATGTGGTATGATCCAGGTGTACTGAATTTTAGGTACTTTGAAGACAAATTGAATCTGCTATGAACTAAATTTTGAAAGATGCCTGCCATTTCTATATTTTTAATTTGGGAGAAGAGATGGACTTTTAAAAAAGATTTATTTGTTTATTTGACACACAGAGAGAGATCACAAGTAGGCAGAGAGGCAGACAGAGAAAGAGGGGGAAGTAGGCTCCCCACTGAGCAGAGAGTCTGATGTGGGGCTCAATCCCAGGACCCTGAGATCATGACCTGAGCCGAAGGCAGAGGCTTAACCCTTTGAGCCACCCAGGCACTCCTAGAGATGGACTTTTTAAATGAAGATATGGAAACCAAATTTTTTTCACTCTTAAAATCAGTTTAAAAAACGAAGTATAGTTGATACCAGTATTACATCACTCTCAGGTGTACACATAATCATTTAAAAACTTTATCCATTATGCTATGCTCACCACAAGAGTAGCTACCATTTGTCACCATACAACACTATTATAATACCACTGACTATATTTCCTATGCTGTAGCTTTCATCCCCAAGACTTATTATACCATAAGCAGAAGTCCATACGTTCCACTCCCTTTCACCCACTTTTGTCAATCTCCCCAATCCCCTTGGCATTTGCTAGTTTACTCTCTGTATTTATTTTTCTGTTTCTCCATCTATTATTTGTTTTTTCATTTGTTATGTTTTTTAGATTCCACATATAAATGAAATTAGATGGTATTTTTCTTTCTGTGTCTAACATTTTCCTTAACATAGTACTCTTAGGTCCATTCGTGTCACAAATAGCAAGATTCTTTTTTTTAAGGTTGAGTAGTATTTTTTACACACACACCATATCTTATTTACCCATTCATCTATTGATGGAAACAGGTTGTCTCCATATCTTCGCTATGGTAAATAAGGATTCACATATTTCATCTATTTTTTCAAATTAGTGTTTTCTTTTTATTTGGATAAATAACCACTAGTGGAATTCCTGGAATCTGTGGTATTTCTATGTTTAATTTTTTAAGGAACTCCATACTTTTTTTCTACAGTGGCTGTACGAATTTACATTCCAGCCAACAGTGTGTAAGGGTTCCTCTTTGCCACATCATCACCAACATTTTTTTTATTTTTGTCTTTTTGATTCTAGCAATTCTGACAGTTGTAAGATGATATCTCATTGTGGTTTGATTTGCATTTTCCTGATAATAGTAATATTGAGCATTTTTTCCTGTGTTTTTTAGACATCAGTATATTTTCATTGGGAAAATGTCTATTCATGTTGTCTGCCCATTTTATTAGTGTTGAGTCATATAAGTTCTTTATATATTTTGGTTATTAACCCTTTATCAAATATATCATTTGCAAATAATTTTTACCATTCAATAGGTTGTCTTTTCGTTCTGTTGAATGAACTGTTCAAAAGTAGCACTGTACAAAAGCCTTTTATTTTGGTGTAGCCACAATAGTTTGTTTGCTTTTGTTTCTTTTGCCTGCAGAGACATAACTAGAAAAATGTTGGTAGAAAATATAAGCCAATGTCCAGGAGATTACTGCTCATCTTTCCTTCTGAGAGTTTTATGATTTCAGATTTTACATTTTGGTATTTAATTAGTTTTGAGGATTTGTGTATGGTATAAGAAACTCATCCAGTTTCATACTTTTACATATAGCTGTTAAGTTTTATAGTACCAGCTCTTCAATAGAAGAGACCATCTTTCCCTCATGTATCTTTTTTTTTAATTTTATTTTTTTCAGTGTTCCAAGATTCATTGCCCATTCCCCAAACCCTGTGCTCCATGCAATAGGTGCCCTCAGTACCCACCACTAGGCTCTCCCATCCCCCCATCCCTCCCTCCAAATCCCTCAGTTTGTTTCTGTGTCCAAAGTCTCTCTTGTTTCATTTCTCTCCCTCATGTATCTTATTGCCTCCTTTGTCATAGATTAATTGACCATATAAACCTGGGTTTGATTTTGGGCTGTCTACTATGTTCCATTTATCTATGTGTCTATTTTTGTGCCAATACCATACTATTTTGATTATTATAGCTATGATGATGATGATGATGATGATGATGACGACGACAACGACGATGATTCCTGGCTTTTATTTTTTTATTTTTAAAAGACTTTATTTATTTATTTGTCAGCAAGTGAGAGAGAGAGAGCACAAACAGGGGAGAGCAATAGGCAGAGGGAGAAGTGGACTCCTTGCTGAGTAAGGAGCCCAATGTGGGACTCAATCCCAGAACCCTAGGATAATGATCTGAGCCAAAGACAGATGCTTAACTGATTGATCCACCCAGGCATCTCTGCCTGGCTTTATTTTAAATAAGAACTTTATAAAGTAGAGGCTTCCCCAAATGTTATTATCAAAAGATGTGAAGAAGTATGATATAGTGGTGGTAACAAAAATCACTAATACAACTCTTCCAAATTCTAGTCCTCTTCAGGCCTATAGTCTGTATGTTCTTCAATATTAAAACTCACTTTTTTACATCTCATGATTAGAAATTTCTATTTTTTTTACTGAATTGGATTTTTATTTTTTATTTTTTAAATTACATTGTTTTATTTTTTCAGTGTTCCAAGATTCATTGTTTGTGCCCTACACATAGTGCTTCATGCAATACGAGCCCTCAATACCCATCACCAGGCACACCATCCCCCCACCCCCTCCCTTCCAAGACCCTCAGTTTGTTTCTGAGTCCAAAGTCTCTCCTATTTCATCTCCCTCCCCAGTTTACCCCACTTCCCATTTCCTTTCCTTCTCCTACTGTCCTCCATATTACTCTTTATGCTCCTTCACAAGTAAGTGAGACCATATAATATTTGACTTTCTCTGCTTGGCTTATTTCACTCAGCATAATCTTCTCCAATCCCATCCATGTTGCAGAGGTGTTGGGTACTCATCCTTTGGGTATTCATCCTTTCTCTTGGGTATTCATCCTTTCTGATGGAGGTGTAACAGTCCATTGTATATATGGACTATATCTTCTTTATCCATTCATCTGTTGAAGGGCACCTTGTCATCATTAGCCATCAGGGAAATTCAAATCAAAACCACCTTGAGATACCACCTTAAATCAGTCAGAATTGCCAAAATTAACAGGACAGGAAACAACAAGTGTTGGGGGGGCTGTGGAGAAAGGGGAACCATCTTACAGCGTTGGTGGAAATGCAAGTTGGTGCAGCCGCTTTGAAAACAGTGTGAAGATTACCTAAAAAATTTAAAAAAAGAGCTACCCTATGACCCAGCAATTGCACTAGTGGGTATTTACCCCAAAGATACAGATGTGGTGAAAAGAAGGGCCATATGTACCTCAATGTTCATAACAGCAGTGGCCACAATCACCAAACTGTGGAAAGAAATTTCTATTTTTATACATGAGGAAAATGTTGGTAGATGACCTTACATGGGACTTAACATACACTATATCTTTCTACAGGTTTATTTATATTACCATTTTAATATGAGAGTAATAAAGTATTTTTTATAGTTTTCAAGAGATCTATGAAGACAAAAGACAAAAGTTCTATGATCAATGTCAGAGGGAAGAAGAAGAACTGAAACAAAAGTTTATGCAGCGAGTAAAGGAGAAAGAAACAACATTTAAAGAATCTGAAAAAGAGGCAAGTATGCTAGTCTGGAATAATTTGTATTCATTTTTTAGGTGTATTTTTAGTGTTGAGTTATGTAAGTTCTTTATATATTTTGGTTATTAACCTCCAACTAATTTGGAGTTTTAATCTCAAGAGTTTAGTTGATGATTTTGGAGAATATTTTCTATTTTTCAAAAGCTATTTACAATATAGGTTTTGAATACATTTTAAAAATTATAGTCAAAAATTTTATTTTTTCTAGAATAGCTAATTTTCTTTTTTAAAAAATGAAAATACTTTTGTAAGAATTGCTTGCCTTTGGGATGGATGAGCCTGGTGGTGGGTATTGAGGGCATGTATTGCATGGAGCACTGGGTGTGGAGCATAAACAATGAATCTTGGAACACTGAAAAAAAATTTTAAAGGAACTGTTTGCCTTTATTTTATCTTATAATTTGAATTTTCCTGCATACATTTTAATTTCACACTACTGACTCCTGTGAAGAGTCATTACTTTCTAACACTACCACTGCATTAGAAAATTTTCTTAACTTATATAAGTGAGTGGATAAATGACTAACATATGACTTAGAGGACTTTTGGTTGATGAATCATGCGAGTTTCTTTTCATTTCATTCGTTTATGTTTCCAAAAAAATGGAAAAAAGACTACTTACATAATTTTGATTATTTGCACCAATGCCTTTTTAACAAAAATATATTTGGAACCATAATAGTTCTCTCAAGTGAATGTGGTTTTGACTTAAGAATTTAGTTTTGAGCAGAAATAGGTGAATTGAAACGTAAACTTTTTCAATAGCAGCAAGATTGAATGCTGTATATCAGATAACTCAATCATAGATAACTGAATGATAAGTAATAAAAATTCTATTAGCTTAAAGATAAAGATAAAGTTTAGAAATATTAAGGGTTTCCTATGGAATCCAAGAACAGGAGGTATAGCTGGATCTTAGGATAACTTAAACCCAGAGTACAAAGTGACCAGAAACCAAATCAACAATTAAAGTTCTCTATTTCCCCTCTAACTTATTTGTGTACATCAGGTTTTCTCCAATTCTTCAGTTATATGTTCCCTCAAGAAAAACCAAACACAATCTAAAAATTCATTGTGCAAACTGATGAGTAGCCAAAATTCTTAATGAGTGACGATAGAAAAATATTCTGGCAGAAATAAAATGACCAGGATTGTAAAAGCATTCACACAGAACAAAATGACAGGAAATAAGCCCACCAGGCTTTCTCAGAAAAGGGACAACTTAATAATTGAAAATATAATAAGGTAGACAGAAACTAGGATTAGCTGACATGGAAAGTGGAGGCTCACAGAGGTAAAATAAGCTTTTTAAGCACATCTAGCAGATGGATTAGTCAGAATTCAAAATTACAACTTTACAATTTTAAATACTTAAAAATTGATGTTTGTACATTTCCCACATTACTAGGGATTTGCTCATCTTTCTTTTCATTTTTTAAAAGCTTTTTATTTTAATTTCAGTTAGTTAGAGGTTACTGCCCATGTTCTCCTCAAAGATTTTAATAGATTCCTGTCTCATGTTGAAGTCTTTCATCCATTTTGAGTTTATTTTTCTGTGTAGCATAAGAGAATGGTCTAATTTCATTCTTCCATACATAGCTGTCCAAATTTCCCAGCACCATTTATTGAAGAGACTGTCTTTTTTCCCACTGGTTTTTTTCCTGCTTTGTCGAAGATTATTTGACCACAGAGTTGCAGGTCCATATCTGGACTCTCTACTCTGTTCAATTGATCTATTTCTCTGTTTTGTGGCAATATCATGCTGTCTTGGTGATCACAGCTTTGTAATAAAGCTTAAAATCAGGTAACGTGATACCTCCAGGAAATGTTGAGAAAGAATAACATTTCTTAGCAATTTGGGTCTTTTTTGGTTCCATGTAAATTTTAGGGTTTTTTGTTCTAGTGCTTTAAAAATGTTGGTGGAATTTTGATCGGGATAGCATTGAAATTATAGATTTCTTTGGGCAATATAGACATTTGAACATTCATTTTTCTGATCCATGAGCATGGAATGCTCTTCCATCCTTTTGTGCCTTCTTCAATTTCTTTCATGAGTGTTCTGTAATTCCTCGAGTACAGATCCTTACCTTCTTTGGTTAGGTTTATTCCTAGTTATCTTATGGGTTTTGGTGCTATAGTAAACAGAATAGATTCCCTGATTTCCCTTTCTATATTTTCACTCTTAGTGTATAAGAACACAACTGATTTCTGTAAATTGATTTGTATCCTGCCACATATCTAAATTGTTGTATGAGTTCTAGTAGTTTGGGGGTAGAGTCTTTTGGGTTTTCCATATAGAGTATCATGTCATTTGTGAAGAGAGAAAATTTGACTTCTTTGCCAATTTGAATACCTTTTTTTCTTTTTGTTGTCTGATTGCTGTTGCTAGGACTTCTTTTTTTTTATTGTTACTTAAATTTTTTTCCAGTGTTCCAAGATTCATTCCCCATTCCCCACACCCAGTGCTCCACGCTTTAGGTGTCCCCAGTACCCACAACCAGGCTCTCCCATCCCTCCATCCCCTTCCCTCCAAGTCCCTCGGTTTGTTTCTGTGTCCAAAGTCTCTGTTGTTTTGTTTCTCTCCCTGGGTTACCCTACTTCCCATTTACTTTCCTTCTCCCACTGTCCTCCAGGTTACCCCTCATGCACCGCAAGTAAGTGAAACCATGCGATACTTGACTTTCTCTTCTTGGCTTATTTCACTCAGCATAATCTCTTCCAGTCCAGTCCATGTTGCTACAAAAGTTGGATATTCATCCTTTCTGATGGAGGCATAGTATTCCATTGT
>PITA01009597.1:0-35435 GCA_004023965.1 Spilogale gracilis | reverse complement strand
CTCTGTATCTTTGGGGTAAATGCCCAGTAGTGCAATTGCAGGGTCATAGGGTAGCTCTATTTTCAATTTTCTAAGGAATCTTCACACTGTTTTCCAAAGCAGCTGCACCAGTTTACATTCCCACCAACAGTGTAAGAGGGTTCCCCTTTCTCTGCAGCTTGTTGTTTCCTGTCTTGTTAATTTTGGCCATTCTGACTGGTGTAAGGTGGTATCTCAGTGTGGTTTCAATTTGAATTTCCCTGATAGCTAGTGACGCTGAACATTTTTTCATGTTTCTGTTAGCCGTTTGTATATCTTCTATGGAGAAGTGCCTCTTCATGTCTCTTGCCCATTTTTTGATGTGTTCATCTTCTTTTTGGGTGTTGAGTTTGAGTAGTTCTTTATAGATCTTGGATACCAGCCCTTTGTCTGTAGTGTCATTTGCAAATATCATCTCCCATTCTGTGGGTTGCCTCTTTGTCTTTTTGACTGTTTCCTTTGCTGTACAGAAGCTTTTTATTTAAATGAAGTCCCAGAAGTTCATTTTCACTTTTGTCTCCTTTGCCTTTGGAGACATGTCTTGAAAGAAGTTGCTGTGGCCGATGTCAAAGAGGTTACTGCCTATGTTCTCTTCCAGGATTTTGATGGTTGCTAGGACTTCTAACACTATGTTGAACAACAGTGGTGGGAGTTTGCATGCTTGTCTTCTTCCTGATCTCAAAGGGAAGGATAGCAGTTTTTCCCCATTGAGAATTATATTTGCTGTGTGTTTCTCATAAATAGATTTTATGAGGGTGAGGAATGTTTCCTCTATCCCTGTTCCTAAAAGAGTTTTAATCAGGATTGGATGCTGTGTTTTGTCAAATTCTTTCTCTGCATTAATTGAGAGGACCATTTGGTTCTCTTCTCTTACTCATTTGTTCTATCACGTTGATTGATTTGGTGAAAGTTGAACCACCCTTGCATCCCAGGGTTAAATCCCACCTGGTTGTGGTGGATAATCTTGTTAATGTACTTTTGGATCCTTTTAGCTAGGATCTTGTTGAGAATCATGACATCCATATTCATCAGGGGTATTTGTCTGAAGTTCTCATTTTGATGGGGTCTTTGCCTGGTCTGCTGATTAAAGTAATGCTGGTTTTATTGATAGTCTCAAAGTTTTCCATCTGCTTATGTTTTTTGAAAATGCATCAGGAGAATAGGTATTATTTCCTCTTTGAATGTTTGGTAGAGTTCTGCAGGGAATCTGTCAGGTCGTAGGCTCTTGTTTTTTCAGAGGCTTTTGATCACTGCTTCAATCTCATTGCTCTATATCGGTCTATTCAGATAGTCAATTTCTTCCTGTTTCAGTCTTGCAAGTTTATAGGATTCCAGGAATGCATTCATATATTCTAGGTTGTTCAAATTATTGGCATATAACTGTTGATAGTAATTTCTGATGATTGTTTCTGTTTCCATGGTGTTAGTCGTGATCTCTCCCCTTTCATTCATAATTTTATTAAATAGGGTCCTCTTCCTTTTCTTTTGGAATAGTTTGGCAATCCTTTATTGATCTTATTAATTCTTTCAAAGAACCAGCTTCTAGTACCTTGATGTGTTCTACTGAATCTGTAGTTTCAATTTCATTGATCTGTACTCTAATCTTAATTGTTTCACTTTTGTTTGTGGGGTTGGCCTAATGAAAATGGCCTTTTCATTTTACAGTTCTTTCAGGTATAAGGAGAGTTGGTGTATTTGGGATTTTTCCTTTTTTAAATTGAGTGATTTGGATGGCTATGTATTTCCCCCTTATTACCACCTTTGCCATATCCCATAGATTTTGGGTCAATGTATCTTCATTCTCATTAGTTCCATGAAATATTTAAGTTCTTCTTTGATTTCTTGGTTGATCCAACATTCTTGAGCAGGATAGTCTTTAGCTTCAAAGTGCTTGAATTTCTTCTGAACTTTTTGAGTGAGGTTTGGATGGCTATGCATTCCCCCCTTATTACCACCTTTGCCATATTCCATAGGTTTTTGATCGATGTATTTTCATTCTCATTGGTTTCCATGAACTGTTTAAGTTTTTCTTTGGTTTCCTGGTTGATATAAACATTCTTGAGCAGGGTAATCTTTAGCTTCCAAGTATTTGAATTCCTTCCAAACTTTTTCTTCTGGTTGAGATACAGTTTCAAGGCATTGTGGTCAGAGAATATGCAGGGAATAATTTCAGTCTTTTGGTATCAGTTGTCCCCTGATTTGTGATCTAATATGTGGTCTATTCTGGAGAAAGTTTCATGTGCAGTCAAGAAGAATGAGTATTCTGTTGTTTTAGGATACAATGTTCTGAATATATCTATGAGATCCATCTGGTCCAATGTGTCATTCAAAGCTCTTGAATCACTCCTTCCTTCTTTGTAATGAAAACACCTTGCTTTCCATAGATGAGCACATGCTTTTCTGGTTATTCTGGAATCTGTGCTTCCTGAAATTGTAATGCTGAGACTCCCAATAAAGGCCTTTGTTCTTTAAAAAAAAAACAAATACAAAAACAAAGCTCTTGTTTCATTGTTAAGTTTATTTGTTTAGGTGATCTGTCCAGTGCTGACAGTAGCGTGTTAATATATCTTACAATTAATGTATTTATAACAATATGACTCTTTATTTTGCTTAACAATTGGCTTATGTAGTTGGCTGCTCCCATGTTGGTGGCATAAATATTTACAGTTGTTTGATCTTCTTGGTGGTAGAACCTTTAAAAATGATGTGGTGTCCTTCTGTATCTCGGACTACAGCCTTTTGATTAAAATCTAATTTGTCAGATATGGAAATCGCTACCCCAGCTTTCTTTTGATACTAGTTGGCATGAAAGATGGTTCTATATCCCCTCATTTTCAGTCTGGATTTATCTTTAAAGTTTAACTCTGTTTCTTGTAGAGAGCATATGGATGGGACCTGTGGTTTTATCCAGTCTGCAACCTTGTGCCATTATATGGGAGCATTTAGGCCATTCATGATGAAAGTGATTATTGAAAGAAACGTTTTTTATTGACACCATGTTGCCTATGAAGCCCTTGTTTCTATAAATTGCCTCTGTAAATTTCTGTTCTGTGTTGCTCTTGGGTTCTTTCTTCTTTTTTGGAATCCCTCTTAATATTTCCTGTAGTGCTGGCTTGGCGATCACATAATCTTTTAGACCTTGCCAGTCCTGGAAGCTTTTATCTCTCCATCCAGTTTGAATGTCAGCCTTGATGAGTACATTATCCTTGGTTGCATATTTTTTCCATTAAATTTCCTGAATATATCTTGCCAGGCCTTTCTGGTTTTCCAGGTTTCTCTGGACATGTCTGACATTATTCTGATGGTCCTCCCTCTATACATAGGGGATTTCTTTCCCCTAGCTGTCCTTAAGACATATTCTTTGAATTTATGATTCAGGAATTTCACAATTATGTGCCTGAAGGTTTTCCCAGCCTCATTGATCTTGGGGTGTCCCCTGCCTCTAGAACACAAACACTTGTTTCATTCCCCAGATTAGGGAAATTTTATCCATGATTTGTTCAAGTATATCATCTATTCTTCTCTATTTCTGTACTCCCTCGGGGATCCCAATAATTTTGATATTGGAGCTTTTCATGGTATCATTTATTTCCCTAATTCTACATACATGGGATTTTAGCTGTTTGTTCCAGGAGTTCTCCTGCTCCTCCTTTTTAATCATCTGTCTTCTAGATCACTAATGCGATCTTACACTTCACTTACCCTAGCTGTTAAAGTACTTAGATTAGATTGAATCTGATTGATAGCATTTTTAACCTCTGCCAGCTTGGCTTTCACTTCCACCCTTAGAGATTCTATCTTGCCACTCGTGGTCTTTTCCAACTTAGCCATTGCTTGGGTAACTGCTACCCTGAATTCCATTTCTGTCATATTGTTTATGTCCATATCCAATAGTTCTGTGACAGGGGTTTCAGTCTCTGAATTTTTCTTCTGTTGTGTGTTCCTCCTCCAAGTCATTTCGGTAAGAGGTGGTTGAGGTGATGTATAGCTGAATATATCAACCATAATCCAGGCGAGTTGCTTTTTGGAAGGTTTCAGAACAATCAGAAGTCACCACCAATAAAAAAGAAGAAAGAAAATGAGAGAGAAGAACAGAGAAAAAGAAAGAAAAATCCAGGCCAACATGGGCCCCAATTGTAGGATTTGTATGGCATAAAAACAAAAAAGAATAAACAAAAAGAGCTTCGAAAGTAAAAGATAGTAGAAAAAAGCAAAAAGTAAGGCCAACTCCAAATGACTCCGAAGAAGTAGATTTATATAGTGTGAAGGCCAAAACAAATACACAGAAACACTGACAGAAGAATAAGATCAGAAGGTGATTACAAACCCTTGCTATGGGCAATGAAAGTATTTCAGTTCCTCCTGGGTGTATCTTGTTATTTTTGTTAGAGGACTCCACTTTCTAGAGAGGTAGGAAAATTAAAACTGGTTTATATATAGGGGTAGTAATGAAGAAGAAAGAAACATTATCCTTAAGTTTATATCTATTTACAAGAGAAAGAAAGAAAGAAGAAAGAAAGACAAATGTATGAAAGACAAATGTATGAAAAAAGCTCAATTTAAAATATTATTATGGGATGTTATATTAAATATTAAGTTGTAATAATAAGTGGATCAAAAAATAAGAGAACAAGAATCATGAGAATGAATTTAAAATTAAAAAAAAATTAAAAACAAAAGTGAAAAGAAGTAGAAAAAAATGAAAAGCTGTATCTACAAAATATACAGGTTTGGGGGTAGTACTGGGAGCTTAATATATTGTTTTTTTCCCCCTTAATGGGGGTTTTACTGTTTTATGGAGACCCTTTGTTTGTTGTCCTCTTGTTCTTTTGTCTTGCCTTCTGAGGAAGGGTCCTGCCCCATTGTTTTCCAATCTTGCTTGGGCTGAGTCACCCTTTCCCCTATGAAGGGGCTGGTCTTCATGCAAACCCATTTTTCAGGCTTTTGTTCTCTGGAAACTTTTTGTTCTTTTGCGGCTTTTTGCAGCTTTTGGGAGTCAGAGGAAAGTAAGCTGTCCACACCCAAACCTCCATCTTAGAGAGAAGCTTCAGTCGGCTTCCCTCTGGATGGTCCAGGACACACAGACTCCCTCTCTGCAAACTCCCCTGTAAACCTCCACCTCTCACAGGTAGTGCACACCCTCAGTCATGAGCCACAGTGGCCGCCAAGGCCCCCGTTTGTCCCTTCACCACTGTTTTATAGAAATCGCGAGTGATATCAATTTGGGCGAGCCTGCCATTTTTGGGACCATTATCTTGAGCCCACACCCACACTGCATGCTCTCCCTCCCGGTGGTCCTGCATGTCACATGGAAGGCTGCAGGACAAGTGGCTTCTGGTGCTGGTGGGGTGCACCCAGCCTAAGCAGTGGTGCAAGGGGCTGAAAGCCAATTTCAGGGAGACTCCACCAGGTTCACTCAGGCGCCAGCAGGCGCAGTCTACTGCCATCCAGGAACTGCAGTTTTATGTCCCTGCCAGTTGGTTGTCAGATTCTGCCAGTTGCCTCTTAAGACCCTTTCTTTTTGAGTGCTTTTAACCAGACTCCAAGTTGATGCTGGTCCCCAAGCACAGGGCACTTTCATATTGGGGTATTATTATCCAATGGGTCACTTCTGGTGGCTCCATCCCCCTTCTGTTTATCCTCTGAAATCAGTCCAAGAGCTCCCACTCCACTTTACCTCCACTGATGCTCTTCTGCCTCCATAGAGATCCAGACGTGTCCTGTCTTACATCTCAGGCTGATTTCATGGGTGTTCAGAGTGTTCTGGTAGATATTTAGCTCACTTCAGAGGACCTGTTGAAACAGGGTCTCCTACTTCGCCATCCTGCCCACCCCTCATTCAATTTCTTTGCAGGCTATGGGTCTGTTCAGATTTTCTATTTCTTCCTGTTTAAGTTTTGGTATCCAACTGGACTTTATCCATTTCTTTTCAATTATCCAATTTGTTGGCATATACTTTTTTATAATATTTCTTATAATTTTTTATGTTCCTGAAGGATTGGTTCTTATTTCTCCTACATCATTTGTGATTTTATTTGTCCAGGTCCTGTTTCTCTTCTTCTTTATAAGTCTGTCTTTCTTCTTGGTAAGTCTGGCTAGGGGTTTATCAATTGTATTAATAATTTTCAAAGAACCAGCTCCTAATTTCATTGATTTGTTCTACTTTTTTTGTTATTATACCATTTTATTCTGCTCTAATCTTTATTATCTCCTTCCTTCTGCTGGCTTTAGGATTAATTTTTTGTTCTTTTTCTACATTCTTTATGTTTAAGGTTATGTTCCTTATTTGAGATTTTCCTTATTTGCTTGTTAAGGTAGGCCCATATTACTATATCCTTCCCTGTTAGGACCACTCTATGTGCATCTCAAAAGTTTTTGAGTTATGTTATCATTTTAATTCATTTTCACATATTTTAAAATTTTCTTCTTTGATTTCCTGTTTTAACCATTCATCGTTTAATAGCAAGTTGCTCAACCTCCATGTGTTTGCAGTCTTTCCAGACTTTTTCTTGTGATTTATTTCTAGTTTCATAGTATTATGGTCTTCATATTCCACTGCTATCTTCCTTCCAAGACTCACCTTTTCATGATTTTTTTGCCCTCATTTATAGATACCACACTCTCTCATCCCTAGCTTTTCCAATTGTGTGTATTGATTTCCTTCTCAGTATTAAAATAGAATTCTAAGAGATAGTCAACTGCAGCAGAGGAAAAAGTTATCTTTGTTTAAAACCATGGATCTCAGATTTTGTTGTGCATTAAAATCACCTAGAAATTTCCAAATGCAGTGATGCTCAGGTGTGCACTCAGTGTGATGCAACTGATCTGTGTGAAACCTGTTCATTGGGAGATTTTCAAGCTTACTGAATGATTTAATGGCCATGTAGAGTTGAGAACCGCCAGTATTAACAATGTGCCTGTGTTCTTCACAGCCATATAAGCCAACTAATTAATACTGCAGCAGTTTAAGCTCCTAGTCTGTTTGTTTTTCAAAAAGTTAAACTGAGTGCTCCATGCAATATGTGCCTTCAATACCCACCACCAGTCTCAGGAGCACTGGGTTTAGGGTATAAACAATGAGTCTTGGAACACTGAAAAAATAATGTAATAAAAATAATAAATAGGGTGACTGGGTGACTCAGTGGGTTAAAGCCTCTGCCTTCAGCTCAGGTCATGGTCTCAGGGTCCTGGGATCAAGGCCCACATCGGGCTCTCTGCTCAGCAGGGAGTCTGCTTCCTCCTCTCTCTCTGCCTGACTCTCTGCCTAGTTGTGATCTCTCTCTCTGTCAAATAAATAAATAAAATTTAAAAATAATAAATAAATAAAGTTAAACTAAAAATAAGTCTGTCCTTCATACTTTTATGTCATATTAGCCATAGCTTTAAAAATCATATGTTCTCTGATGCAAATAAATAATCCTTATGTTGAATAAAGTCATGCTAAAAACCCAGGCCTTTCTCCAATGGAAACAAGGTGATGTTATTTCCTTCCTATGGTTCATTAGGTTCATTTTAAGTCCCACAGATTAAATAATATCTCAGAAGCAAATAAAAAGTAACTGAATGAGGATTTTGTTTCTTCCTGTAATTATCTAATCTTACTTAACAAGGAAGTTATCAAACTTTCAGAATGTTTTGTCAATTAAAATGTCAAGAAATATTCTATAATCCATGTCATATTTTAATGTATGTATCCTTAGTAGACATGGATTTATCAAATTTTATTCAAAGAGATTTATGGGGAAGTGTAGAGTTAAAATATATATCTCATTAGGAAAAATTTCTACAACTGAGTGTTTTTCATAACTTTGTGTTTTATTACATTTGGTTCAATGGAGACACATTTAAAATTAAAAGAAAGAAATTCCATATTTGATTTTTTTACTTTAAATATGAAATTTTGAAACTGTTATTAATATCAAGCTCTTCTCTGATGTAGGCTGTTTGATAACCAGTAGAAAAGACAAGCATGTTCCTGGGAATGTGCTACCATATGGTGCTTTGAGCCATAATTGCACATTTATTTCACAGCTACAGGAAAAATTTGAGCATCTTAAAAGAGTCCAACAAGAAGAGACAATGAAACTTGAGGAGGAGAGAAGAAAATTAGAAGAAGAAATAATAGATTTTTATAAAATGAAGGCTGTTTCTGAAACATTACAGACTCAAGTGTGCACCAATATAAAAAAGGAGAAAGAGCGTAAGAAATAGTTCTCTCTTACCTTTCTGTGTATGGTAAAACCCTAATGCTGTCAAGTTTATCTACCTGTGAAATAGTCTGTAAAGAACTTAACTGTACTCATTTTTAAAAATTTGTTTTCTTATTGTATATGTTCCACAAGTAGAGTGTTAATTCCTCAAGAGCAAGTACCCTGACCATCTTATTAGATTCTGTATCCTCAGTGTTTATAATAAAGACTAGCACAGAATTTTGACTCAATAAATGTTTGCTAAAATGAAAAAAAATCAAAGGAATATATAGCACAGTGTAAATAGTGTGATTAACTGTGAGATTTTTTATTTTATTAGTATATAATATATTATTTGCTTCAGAGGTACAGGTCTGTGAATCAGTCTTATGCAATTCACAGCATGTGAGTTTTTCTTAAACTATACCTCTGCCTGTACTTCCAATGCACATTTAAAAATATATATAAATATAAGTAGGGGATTTGTTTAAAAAAAAGAACTAGGGGATTCATTCATGAGCCATAGGCATAAAATATGGTATAAAAATCTAATCTTGGGAAAGAGGAGTTAAGATGGTGAAGAAGTAGGGAAATTCTGGGCTTTCCTTGTCCCTCAAACACAGCTGTATTAAGGTCAGAGTGCTTGGAACATGTAGAAAATCAATCTGAGGATTGGAAGAAGGATCTCTACAGTTGGAAGAAGGTGTGAAGTACATGGTAAGATTTGGGGGAGAGAAAAGCTGTTGTGCTGTAGAGGGAACCCTTTCCACAGAGAAAGGAAAGAGAGTGGGAGAGAGGAGTTGAGAGAGTGACGTTTCAGGTTCTCACAAGAAGAAAACCTGTTGGACTAAGACTGAGGAGCTGGGGGAATTGAGTGGCACAGGTTTTTCCACATGGTGGAACTCTTGCTCAGAGATTTTGAAAATGCATGACTTGTAGGAGCAGAATTGTAGCATGCACTCCTTGAGACAAGGAGGGCTGTAGCCTGGGAGTGCACACAGAGTGGTGTAGGGATCAATCACAAGTGTGGCACTAGGAGAGACTGTTCCCTTTCCTGGAGTACATTTGGAAGAGTGTATATTGCCTCTCCAGGGGCAATAAACCATGCAACCACCAGCAAATGGTCTTTCCTAGGCAGGGGGAAAAGGTGAGGGCATGGAATGGATAATCTGGTTGCTGATTTTTGAACCATAGATTCTGAGCACTGCAAAGGCAGATGACTGTTTTTCTGGGGCAAAGGGTACTAGTAAGAGTACAACTAGCCTCTAATCCAGAGGAGGGAGTGGATCCCAGTGGTCAGCTCCTTTAAGATTTGGAGTTTTGAGTCCTAGCCCTACCAAAGATAGAATGCAGGAAAACTGGGTACTGGGTGCGCTAACAGGCTTCGTTCTTTTGTGAGGGCTTCTTAAACATCAGGGTGTGTGAGATCCCTTCTCTGGGGAAGAGAGATGTGGGTGCCACCATTTTACTCCCACTAGCAACACAGAGAACAGACATCAGAGAACAACACAGTTGCCCCCAGTGGAGTTGGGAGTTACTTAAATCAAACTGCTTAAGCTTCCCCACCCCATTCTTGGTAACAGCTCTTTTTTGTTTTTGTTTTTGTTTTTAACAAAGGTAGGATTGACTCTGAGCCAGTACATCAGGTGTCTCCCCCAGAAGAGCAAAATAGGCAGCAGGCCACATGCACCAAGTCTACTAATCATATGAGTGCTTCAAAGCAGTTCCTTCAGTTCTGGTGGAAATAGGAGCAGGCTGTATTTTTTTTTAACTTATTCTTTTGTACTTTTTCTTTTTCCTTTGGAATTAGGCTTAGAGTTTTTTGTTCCTTTGTTCATTTTTTCATTTCCTTTTCTCTTTTTTCTTTGAATCAGGCTTTTCCCCCCTTTTCTTTACTTTTTCTTTAGAATCAGCTTAATAGTTTTTTTTCTGTTACTTATTTTTTTATTATGTTATGTTAGTCACCATACAGTGCATCAAGAGTTTTTGATTTAGTGTTCAATGATTCATTATTTGCATATAACACTCAGAGATCATTAGAACACATGCCCTCCTTAATACCAAGTACTGGGCTACCATATCTCCCCACCCGACCTCCCCTCTAAAACCCTCAGATTGTTTCCTGGACTCCATAGTGTCTCATGGTTTGTCTTCCCCTCTGACTCCCCCCACCCTTCTGTTTCCCTTTCCTTCCCTTAATGTCCTCTGTGCTATTCCTTATGTTCCACATGAGTAAAATCATTAATAATTGTCTTTATCTGCTTGACTTATGTCACTTAGCATGACCCCTTCCAGTTCCATCCATGTCGATGCAAATGCTGGGTATTCATCTTTTCTGATGGCTGAATAATATTCCACTGTGTAAATGAACCACATCTTCTTAATCTATTCATTCATTGAAGGGCATCTCAGTTCCTGCTGCAGCAAGGCTATTGTGGGCATTGCTACTATGAACATTGGGGTACAGGTGCCCCTTCTTTTCACTACACCTGTATATTTGGGGTAAATACCCAGTAAAGCAATTCCTGGATCATAGGGTAGTTCTATTTTTAACATCTTCAGGAACCTCCACACTCTTTTCCAGAGTACCTATACCACCTTGAATTCCCACCAACAGTGTAAGAGGGTTCCCCTTTCTCCATATCCTCATTAGAATTTGTTGTTTCCTGCCTTGTTAATTTTTGCCATTCTAACTGCTAAAGGTGGTATCACAATATGGTTTGATTTGAATTTTGCTGATGGCCAGTGATATTGAACATTTTTTCATGTTTCTCTTAGCCATTTGTATGTCTTCTTTGGAGAAATGTCTGTTCATGTCTTCTGCCCATTTCTTGACTTATTTGTTTTTTGGGTGTTGAGTTTGAAAAGTTTTTTTATATACATTTGATACCAGCCTTTATCTGTAATGTCATTTGCAATATCTTCTCCCATGTGGTGGGTTGCCTGTTAGTTTTGTTGACTATTTCCTTTGCTATGCAGAAGCTTTTTATCTTGAAGTCCCAAAAGTCTATTCTTGCTTTTGTTTTCCTTGCCTTTAGAGATGTGTCTAGCAAGAAGTTGCTGTGGCTGAGGTTGAAGTGGTTACTGCTTCTGTGTTCTAAGATTTTGATAGATTACTGTGTCATGTTGAGGTCTTTCATCCATTTCTAGCTTGTCTTTGTATGGCATAAGGGAATGGTTGAGCTTCATTCTTCTGTATATACGTATTTTATTTTCCCATCACCATTTATTGAAGAAACTGTCTTTTTTCCATTAGATATTTTTTCCTGCTTTGTCAAAGATTAGTTGACCATAGAGTTGAGGGTCCATTTCTGGACACTATGTTGTTCCACTGATCTGTCTGTTTTTGTGCCAGTACCATGCTGTCTTGATGATCACAGTTTTTGATATAGCATGAGGTCAGGCAGCTTTGGTTTTCTTTTTCAACATTCCCTCGGTGATTCAGAGTCTTTTGTTTCCATATAGATTTTAGGATTATTTGCTCCAGCTCTTTGAAAAATGCAGTTTTATTTTAATAAGGATGGTGTTGAAAATGTAGATTCCTCTGGTCAGCATTTACATTTTAACAATATTTATTCTTCCAATCCATGAGCATGGAATATTTTTACATCTTTTTGTGTCTTCCTCAATTTCTCTCATAAGTGTTCTGTAGTTTCTAGATCATTTACCTTTTGGTTAGGTTTATTCCTAGGTATCTTATATTTTGGGGGGCTGTAGTAAATGGAATCAATTCTCTGATTTCCCTTTCTATATTTTCATTGTTAGTGTATACAAACACAACTGATTTATGTGCATTAATGTTGTATCCTGCCACATTACTGAATTGTTGTATGAGTTCTAATAGTTTGAGGGTAGAGGCTTTGGGTTTTCCATATAAAGTATCATGTGTCTGTGAAGAGAGAGAGTTTGACTTCTTCTTTGCCAATTTGAATACCTTTAATTTCTTTTTGTCATTTGATTGAGGTTCGGGGGACTTCTAACACTATGTTGAACAATAGTGGTGAAGTACTTTCCGTACTACTCCTTGCTCCTGATCTTAGAGGGAAGGATGTCAGTTTTTCCCCATTGGGAATGATATTCACTGTGGGTTTTTATAGACAGATTTTATGAGGTTGAGGAATGTTCCCACTTTCTCTATACTTTGAAGAGTTTAAATCAGGAATGGATGCTGTATTTTGTCAAATGCTTTTTGTGCATCAACTAAGAGGACCATGTGGTTCTTCTGCCTTCTCCTATTGATTTATTCCATCACTTTGATTAATTTGTGAATGTTGAACCACCCTGCATCCCAGGGATAAAGCCCACCTGGTTGTGGTAGATAATCTTTTTTTAAAACTTTTTTAAAATTTAATTATATTTTTTCAGTGTTCCAAGATTCATTATTTATGCCCCACACCCAGTTCTCCATACAATACCTGCCCTCCATACCCACAACAAGGCCCACCAATCCCCAAATCCCCTCTTACCAAGACCCTCAGTTTACTTCTCAGTTCAAAGTCTCTCATGTTTCATCTCCCTCCCCAATTTACCCCACTTCCCATTTCCTTTCCTTCTCCTACTGTCCTCCATACTACTCCTTATGCTCTACATGTAAGTGAAACCATATGATATTTTACTTTCTCTGCTTGGCTTATTTCACTCAGCATAATCTCATCCAATCCAGTCCATGTTGCTACAAAAGTTGGGTATTCATCCTTTCTGATGGAAGTGTAATATTCCATTGGATATATGGACCATATCTTCCTTATCCATTCAACTGTTGAATGGCACCTTGGCTCTTTCCATAGTTTGGTGATTGTGGCCATTGCTGTAATGAACATTGGAGTACATAGAGCCCTTATTTTCACTACAGCTGTATCTTTAGGATAAATACCCAGTAGTGCAATTGCAGGGTCATAGGTTAGCTCTATTTTTACTTTTATTTAAGATTTTATTTATTTATTTATTTGGCAGAGAGAAACACAGCTAGAGAGGGAACACAGCAAAGGAACTGAGATACAGAGAAGCAGGCTTCCCACTGAGCAGGGAGCCCTATGTGGGGCTCGATCCCAGGTCTCCAGGATCATGACCTGAGCTGAAAGCAGTCACTTAACCAACTAAGCCACCCAGGCGCCCCATATTTCAACTTTTTAAAGGAATCTCCACACTGTTTCCAAAGAGGCTGCACCAACGTGCATCCTCACCAACAGTTAAAGAGGGTTTCCCTTTCTCCACAGCCTCTCCAACACTTGTTGTTTCCTGACCTGTTAATTTTGGCCACTCTGACTGGTGTAAGGTGGTATCTCAGTGAGGTTTTGATTTGAATTTCCCTGATAGCTAGTGATGATGAACATTTTTTCATGTATCCATTAACCATTTGTATGTCTTCTGTGGAGAAGTGCAACTTCATGTCTCCTGCCCATTTTTTTATGTGGTGATCTTTATTTTGGTTGTTGAGTTTGAGTAGTTCTTTATAGATCTTGGATATCAGCCCTTTGTCTATAGTGTCATTTGCAAATATCTTCTCCCATCCTGTGGATTGCCTCTTTGTTTTTTTGACTGTTTCCTTTTGCTGTGAAGAAGTTCTTATTTTCATGAAGTCCCAAAAGTTCATTTTCACATTTGTTTCCTTTGCCTTTAGAGACGTGTCTTGAAAGAAGTTGCTGTGTCAAAAAGGTCACTACCCATGTTCTCCTTTAGGATTTTGATAGATTCCTGTCTCATGTTGAGGTCTTTCATCCATTTCGAGTTTATCTTTCTGTGTGGCGTAAGAGAATGGTTGGGTTTTATTCTTCTATATGTAGTTCTCCATTTTTTTCCAGAACCATTTATTTGAAATGACTGTGTTTTTTCCACTGGATATTTTTTCCTGCTTTGTCGAAGATGATTTGATCATAGAGTTGCGGGTCCATACTTGGACTCTCTCCTCTGTTCCACTGGTCTATGTGTTTGTTTTTGTGCCAATACCTTGCTGTCTTGGTTATCACAGCTTTGTAATAAAGCATGAAATCAGGTAATGTTATGCCCCCAGCTTTGTTTTTCTTTTTCAGTATTTCCTTAGCAATTCAGGGTCTTTTCTGGTTCCATATAAATTTTAGGATTGTTTGTTTCAGCGTTTTGAAAAATGTTGGTGGAATTTTGATCATGATGGCATCAAAATTATACGTTCCTCTGGGCATATAGACATTTTAACAATGTTTATTCTTCCTATTAATGAGCACAGAATGCTATTCTATCTTTTTGTGTCTTCAATTTCTTTCAGGAGTGTTCTGTAGTTCCTCAAAATCCTTAACTTCTTTGGTTAGGTTTATTCCTAGGTATCTTATGGGTTTTGGTGCTATAGTAAGTGGAATTGATTCTCTGATTTCCCTTTCTATATTTTCATTGTTAGTGTATAAGAACACAACTGATTTCTGTGAATTGATTTTGTATCCTGCCACATATCTGAATTATTGTATGAGTTCTAGTAGTTTGGGGGTAGAGTCTTTTGGGTTTTCCATATAGAGTATCATGTCATCTGTTAAAAGAGAGAATTTGACTTCTTCATTGCCAATTTGAATACATTTTATTTATTTTTGTTGTCTGATTCCTGTTGTTATAACTTCTAACGCTATGTTGAACAATAGTGAGGAGAGTGGGCATCCTTTTCCTGTTCCTGATCTCAGTGGGAAGGCTGTCAGTTTTTCCTTCACTGTGAGTTATTCATAGATAGATTTTATGAGGTTGAGGAATGTTCCCTTTATCCCTATACTTTGAAGAGTTTTAATCAGGAATGGATGCTGTGTTTTGTCAAATGCTTTTTCTGCATCAATTGAGAGGACCATGTGGTTCTTCTCTCTTCTCTTTTTCATTTGTTCTATCACGTTGATTGATTTGTGAATGTTGAACCATCCTTGCATGCCAGGAATAAATTCCACCTGTCATGGTGGATAAACTTTTTAGTATACTGTTGGTTCGTATTAGCTAGGATCCTGTTAAGAATCTTGGTGCCCATATACACCAGGGATGTTGGTCTGAAATTCACCTTTCTGATGGGTCTTTCCCTGGTCTTGGGAATCATGTAATGCTGGCTTCATAGAACAAGTCTCTAAGTTTTCCTTCCATTTCTATTTTTTGAAACAGCTTCAGGGAATAGATAGTATTGCTTCTTTGAATGTTTGGTAGAATTTCCCAGGGAATCCATGAGGTTTGGGATCCTGTTTTTCAGAGGTTTTTTGATCACTGCTTCAATCTTGTTACTAGATATTGGTCTACTCAGGTTGTCGATGTCTTCCTGTTTCAGTTTTGGAACATTATAGGCTTCAGGGAATGCATCTGTATCTTCTAGGTTGTTTAACTTTTAGGTATATAACTGTTGATACTAATTTCTGATTGATTATTTCTATTTCCTTGGTGTTAGTTGTGATCTCTCTCTTTCATTCATAATTTTATTAAATTGGGTCCTCTTCCTTTACTTTTGGATTAGTTTGACAATGGTTTATTGATACTATTAATTCTTTCAAAGAACCACCTTGATGTGTTCTACTGTATCTCTAGTTACTAATTCATTGATCTCTGCTCTAATCAAAAGGTCTGTACTGCCCAGAGCAATCCATACTTTCAATGCCATCATGATCAAAATTCCACCAACATTTTTCAAAGTGCTGGACCAAAATCCTAAAATTTATATGGAACCAAAAAAACCTGAATTGTTAAGGAATTGTTGAAAAAGAAAAACAAAACTGAGGACATCACATTACCTGATTTCAAGCTTTATTAGAAGTCTGTGATCACTAAGACAGCATGGTACTGGCACAAAAACAGACACATAGACCAGTGGAACAGAGTAGAGAGCCCAAGTATGGGCCCACAGCTCTATGGTCAAATCATCTTTGAGAAGGCAGGAACAAATATCCAGTGGAAAAAAGACAGCCTCTTCAATAAATGGTGCTGGGAAAATTTAACATCTACATATAGAAGAATGAAACCTGACCATTCTCTTATGCCACACAGAAAGATAAACTCAAAATGGATGAAAGAATCCATCAAAATCCTATGGGGATAGATCTGTGGAGAGAAAGCACACCCCGGTGCTGTGCAAGGGGAGGCGGCTGAATGGAGTGTATTTAAAACTATAATGCAGTGTTCTGGAAGAGTTTTAGCCTTTAAAATCTTTGGCTCCTGGGGGGGCGCTTGGGTGGCTCAGTTGGTTAAACGACTGTGGATCATGCAGGTCATGATCCCGGAGACCTGGGATCGAGCCCCGCATCGGGCTCCCTGCTCAGCAGGAAGCCTGCTTCTCCACCTCTCAGTCCCTCTGCTTGTGTTCCCTCTATAGCTGTGTTTCTCTCTGTCAAATAAATAAATAAAAAATATTTTAAAAAATTAAAAAATAAAAAAATAAAATCTTTGGCTCCTAAAAAAAAAAAAAAAAAAAAAAAAGGAAGAAGAAAAGAAAATAAAAGAGTCTACCCCAAATTCCTGGAACTCATACCACAATTCAATAATGTGGCAGGATATAAAAATCAATGCACAGAAATCAGTTCTGTTCTTATACACTAACAATGAAAATATTGAAAAGGAAATCATAATATCAATTCCATTCTACTATAGCACCAAAAACCATAAGATACCTAGGAGTAAACCTAACCAAAGAAATTATCTGTACTTGAGTAGCTACAGAACATTCATGAAAGAAATTGAAGAAGACACAAAAAGATGGAAGCATTCCATTCTCATGGATTGGAAGAATAAACATTGTTAAAATGTCTATACTGCCCAGAGGAATGTATACTTTCAATGCCATTCCGATCAAAATTCCACCAACATTTCTCTAAGTACCAGAACAAACAATCCTAAAATTTATATGGAACCAGAAAGGACCTCGAATTGCTAAGGAAATGTTGAAAAAGGAAACAAATCTAGGAGCATCATGCTGCCAGATTTCAAGTTTTATTACAAAGTTGTGATCACCAAGACCGCATGGTAATGGCACAACAGCATACATATGGACCAATGTAGACATAGACAACAGAGTAGAAAGTCCAGATATTGACCCACAAATCCATGGTCAAATACTCTTTGACAAATCAGGAAAACATATCCAGTGGAAAAAAGATGATTTCTTCAATAAATCATGTTGGGAGAATTGGACAACTATGTATAGAAGAATGAAACTAGACCATTCTCTTACACCACACACAAAGATAAACTCGAAATAAATGGAAGACTTCAACATGAAGCAATAATCTCTCAAAATCCTAGAGGAGAACATAGGAAATAACCTCTTTCACATTGGCCACAGCAACTTTTTTCAAGACATGCCTCCAAAGGCAAAGGAAACAAAAGCGAAAATGAACTTTTGGGACTTCATCAAAATAAAAAGCTTCTGCACAGCAAAGGAAACAGCCAACAAAACAAAGAGGCAACCCACAGAATGGGAGAGGATATTCGCAAATGACACTATAGACAAAGGGCTGATATCCAAGGCTGATATAAAGAACTCCTCAAACTCAACAACCAAAATAAAGATCATTACATCAAAAAATGGGCAGGAGACATGAATAGGCACTTCTTTATAGAAGACATCCAAAGACGAACAGACACATGAAAAAATGGTTGTCATCACTAGCTATCAAGGAAATTCAAATGAAAACCACATTGAGATACCATCTTACCATCTTACACCAGTCAGAATGGCAAAATTAACAGAAAAGAAACAACAAGTGTTGGGGGGGTAAAGAAAGGGCAACCTTTTTACACTGTTGGTGGGAATGCAAGATGGTGCAGCCACCTTGGAAAACAGTATTGAGATTCCTTAAGAAATTAAAAATGGAGCTACCCTATGACACTGCAATTGCACTACTGGGTATTTACCTAAGGATACAGATGTAGTGAATAGAAGGGCCATACGTACCCCCCATATTCATGCAGCAATGACCACAATTGCCAAACTTTTGAAAGAGTCAAGGTGCTCTTCAACAGACAAATGGGTAAGAAGATATCATCCATATGTACAATGGAATATTACGCCTCCATCAGGAAGGATGAATACCCAGCTGTTGTAGCAACATGGACTAGATTGGAAGAGATTATACTGAGAGAAATGAGCCAAGCAGAGAAAGTAAAGTATCATATGGTTTCATTTATTTGTGGAACATAAGGAGTAATATGGAGGACAGTAAGAGAAGGAAAGGAAATGTGAACTGGGGTAAATCGGGGAGGGAGATGAAGTATGAGAGACTTTGGACTCAGAAACAAACTGAGGGTCTTGTAAGGTAGGGGCGGGGGTGTGGGTGGCCCTGTCGGTGGGTATTGAGGGCACGAATTGCATGGAGCACTGGCTGTGGGGTATAAACAATGAGTCTTGGAACACTGAAAAAATAATGTAATAAAAAATCAGAGAGAAAAAATAAAATAAAAATAAAATAAAATAATAAAATGGCCTTTCTGACAATAGAGGAAAAAAAGAAAGTTCCATGCTATTTGTTGTGTCTCTGAGGCAAGTATATGTCCTTTCCTTGTGCTTTCACCCACAATTTTGAAAATTCTCCTTTTTCCTCAAAGATATCATTGGAAGGCTCATTTCTCTACAGTGTTGTTCCTCACACTTATGTCCATGGCACTTACCTTATGTTATCACACACACATTGGGAAAGTGCTTCCACCTTCAGAAAGAAGGTGGTCATTATATCCCAATTTCGTCCTACACTACTATTTCTCAGATTTCAGTGCAGAGCACTTTGCAAAGGCTTCCCACCCATACACTTGAAATTGCTTCTATCATCATGAGACAAGGTGTTTGTGAGAAGACCTATTCTACATAGTCTTTATTCTCAGAGGTAAGTTCAGGGAACCCCCTGTCTATATTGACACAAACTCCTTTCAGCATGATTCCACATTCAGGAGAGAAGACGTTAGCTGGAATTTCTCATTAGCGTGTTTTCTCCCACATTGTTGCTTACAGAAATGTTTATGGCTCTTTCCTTATGCTTCCAGACATCCCAGGGAAAATGCTTCTATATATTCATGAAACCAAGGAGTATTTCAAATTTGCCTTCTCTGCATACTTGGTCCTCCAACTGAAGGATATTTCATTTTTCCATATGTTTCTGACACACTTGGGGAGCTACTTTGTTCTTCTGGAAAGAACATGCTAGTTGAAGGACAGTTTCTCTACCATATTGTGTCTTAGAGTTAAGTACATGACACTTTCCTTAAATCTCAACACACATATTTGAAAACAGTTGTGTCATCAGGAATCAAGATGTGAGTTTGAAGGTGCATTCTCTCTACACATCAGACCTGCTTCTCTGAATGAAATAAATGGCATGTTCCTTTTGCTTTCACACACACTTTTAACAATGTCTCAATCTTCATGACAGAAGATGTGAGCTGAAGATGGTTTCTATACATTGCTCTCTGGTACAGTAAGTATATGGTACTTTCTTTTGGTGCCCATACAGACTGAGGAATTGCTCGATCTTCCTGAAAAAATATGTTGCTTGAAAGAGGCTTTCTACACAGACTTCTTCCTCAGAGTTCACTAGATGGCATTTGCTTTAAGCTTCTGCATAGACATATGAAATCCTGTCTGTCCTCCTGAAAGATGATGTGGGTCAAAAGAGATTTGTTTGATTGTTTTTATCCTTTTTAATATTGAGTGCTCTCCTAGGGTAAATTATATGACCCTTTCCCAGTGCTTTCAAACAGGCACATTTGAAAATGCTTCTAAAAAATAAATACATAAAATTTTAAAATAAAAAAAATGAAAGCACTTCTATCTCTATGAAAGATTTTAGTTAAAGGTGCTTACTCTATGGCGTTCTTTCATAGAGTTTAGTATCTCTGCCACCCTCCTTATGCTTCTGCATGTACATGGCAAAAGGTTTCAATTTTCTGACAATGCAGTTGAAGGAAGGTTTCTCTAGAGTTTTCTTTCTTAGAGTTATGGATATGGCATTTTCCCTATGTTTTCACATGTACATTTGGAAAGACTTCTACCTTGGTGAAAGAAGATGTTAGTTGAAAGACGTTTTCTAGACCGTGTCCTTTCTTGGAGTGAACTCTATGGTCCTTTTTTCATGCTTCAATAGAGACTTTTGAATACACTTCACTTTCTGAAAGGTGTTAATCCAAGGACAGTTTCTACCTAGTGTACTTCCTGAGACATAAGTACATGGAAGTTTGCCTCCATGTCTACACATCTTCTTCCACACCCTGTTATTTTAACTGTGTCAAATCCCTTATGCTTTGTTACCTAGCATCAGGCCCTTTCTGCCCCCACAGGCCTGTTTAAGTGTAGAATTATTGTCCCTAAGGTATTGGAGGCCAATCTGACAGCAGTGCAGGTATGTGCCATGAAGGCTGAGTTGGGGCCTGGTATTTAGGGCGAGTCTCTGGCTATCAGTGTGCCTCAGGGTTTGCTGAGAGCTGTGGGTGAAGTTTCAATTTTCACTACACTCCTGCCCTCCCACTCCATTCTGCGCCTTGTGTATGGCATGGTCTTACTACTTCTGGCCTACTGTCTGAGTAGTCAAACTTCAGCCAGGAGCCCCAAATATATTGTGACCTCAGACTGAGGGTCAGGCCATGTATTTGCACAACCAGGACAAGGGTTACAATTCCAGTCTAGGAGATGATAGGGACTGAGTCTGTGGCAGTGAGGATATCTGCATGGTCTGAGTGGAGAGCAACCTTGAGTGGTAGGCTTCCACTTCTAGTTCAGTCTCACCGGGATGCTGCTAGTGAGGAAGAAGCTTAGGATTTTCATGAGAATCATGCTCCTCTGAGAGAACCAGAAGACTGCATGAGGCCTGGTTTCTTCTGTGTTTTTGCCCGAGGAGTCTAACATGAGCCAGCTGTTGCAAATCCATTGTAACACTGAAGGTAGTGTTCCGGTGCTCTTAGCCCCAGAGGCCATTCTTGAGTTAGGATATATGAATGGGAGGGAGTTAGAGTCTATCTAATGGCAGAACTCAGGCATGCCCTGAGGCTGTGGTTAGTGCCTAATATTAGGCTGCATGTCCAGCTTCTTGTTTGGCCTCATGGTGATGCTGATGTTATTGCTGGTGAGAATGTGATTTTCTACAAAATCCAGCTCTCCTGGATGAGTGTTTCAAGACACATGGTTTCCTTTGGTTTTCTGCCACAGTGATCCATCTTCTTTCAGATGTCTCTTATCCATTCAGCACTCAGATAATTTTTTTTTTCAAAACCCTGTCAGAGTCACAGTCAGGGCAAGAATTAAGGTCATGGTCTGGGAGGTAGTAGGAGTCTATGCAATGTTGGTGTAGAGATCTTCCATGAGGCCTGTGTGCAGGGTGAGCATTCCAGTGAAGCTCAGGTTTAGTTAGGTTTGGGATTCAGGGTCTAGGCCTTAGGGTTGGGGAACAGGTTTCGGTTAGATCACTGCTGCTGTCTCAACTGTGGTGGTAGCCCATGTCCTGGTTTGTTTCTGCATTTAGAGAGGAGGTGTTCTTCACCTGTCTTGTGTCCCCCGTTCTGTCATTCTGCAGACTTGCCATTCGGGCCTAGGTAAGGCCAGAGCCAGGCCTAGGGTGCGTGAGAGACTCCGTATTGTGCTCAGCCACTAACCCATGGCAGTGGGAGGACATGCCCAGAGAATTGAGTTGAGGAATTGTGTGAGGGGGAGCATTTGGCTCCCATTTGGCCCCTGGAAGATGCTCCTTGTCCCCATGTGGTTAAGTGCCTTCACTAGAAACATGGTCTGTCTCCAGAAACACCCTCCAGGGGTGCAAGTCACATAGTTTCCACCTTCCACATTCTTGCCTGATTAGCCTGGCATTGCCAAGGGCCCCTAAATCCAATGAGGATTCCCAGGTAGGATTCTGGTCTCTCCAAGAATCCAAGCAGGGCTAGGTCTAGGGATATAGAGACCTGAAGAACTTAGGGATCAATGTGATAGCAGTAAAGAGTCCTATCCTGAGTGCTGCATGGAGGTCTGGCATTATGCTGAGGCTCATTATTCAGGCATTACCTCAGGTGGATGCCGACAGTGCTGCTGAGTTTCATTTTTGAGGCTCAAATCCTGTTGTCTAACTACACTTGGTGGTTGCAAGGAGCAGTTTCCTTCTGTATTCCTGACTGATGAGCATGACGTTAGTTAGGTAGGCCCAACCCATTGCACCCTGAGGATTAAGTTTCAGTAACCTTTAATTCCACTTCCAGGGCTATAATGAGGCGTATGTACAATCCAGGAGATGGTGGGAGTCTCTCCAATGGGAGTGTGGAGACCTACTATGAGGTCTGAGTTGAGGGCAAGCTTTAGGGTGAATCTTATGGGTATTGTTTGGTCATAGGGGTTAGGTCCATTGTTGAGTGGTCAGGAGTTAACCAGGATTCTGCTACTAGCTCCACCCACGTGGTGACCATAATCTGGCTTCTTCTATATTCATGTAGGATTTGTCCTGCATTAGTTTTGTGGTCCAAATCCCATCATTCCTTGGACCTTGCATTTTGGCCAGGGAGGGCCAGAGCCATGCCTAGGATGAGGGTGAATATCCAGGAGATGATTGGCACCTAGCCCATGACAGAGAAGAGAAGTCCCCCCATGGGGGCACTTTAGGGCTAGCATGACTGAAACTATCTGGATAACCATTTGGCTTTAGGGGGTTGCTGCTATTCTTTTTTTTTTTTTAAAGATTTTATTTCTTTATTTGATGGAGAGTTACACAGTGAGAGAGGGAACACAAGCAAGAGGAGTGAGAGAGGGAGAAGTACGCATCCTGCTGAGCAGGGAGCCCAATGCAAGGCTCAATACTGGCACTCTGGGATCATAAACTGAACTGAAGGCAGATGCTTAAGGACTGAGCCACCCAGTTCTTCTATTCTTGTTCCTGAAGTTTAGGGTCTTCAATAGAATCCTGGTCTCTAGCATTCTACCTGTGGTTTGCGACTCCCCAGGTTTCCTCCTTTGTTCTGACCGGCGGAGCCTGGCCTTGCCCAGGTGTCCAAAATCCTCTGTAACCTTATAATTATTTCCTGATTTTGGGGTAGATCTCTTACAGGGCTTGGGTTTTAGTTACCATCAATAAGCGTTTGATGGCCAGTGGGATGCAGGGTAGAGTCCTGCCCTGAGGGTTGAGTGGAGGCCTGGAATTATGGTGAGACCCAGTCAGTTCTCAAGGTTTACCTCAGGGGGATGCTCACCGTGGTGCTGACTTTCAGGTTTGGGGCTCAAATCCTGTTGTCCAGCCATATGAGGGGATTGTAAGTGGCACCATATCCTTTTCTGTTCCTGACTGAGGAGTCTGGTGTTGGTCAGGAGAGCAAAACCCATTGTGCCCTCCCTAGGGCTTGGGCACAGTTAGTGCTTATCCAGGCCTAGAGTGAAATTTATGTATGGTCTGGAAGATCGTAGGTGTCTATCTCATGGCTGAGTGAAGACCTGCCCTGAGGCCCAAATTGAGGGGAGCTTTAAGGGAAAGCAAGGGTTTGGGTTCGATCTCTGGGGCGAGGCGCATTGTGGGGTCCAGGATCAGCATAATTTCCTCAGAATCGTCATATTAAGCCGAGCCTAGTAGCTGCTCATACATTTGTCTCTGGCCTTCTATGAGGATTTTCCCCACACCTTCCTTTGGTCCTACCTCCTTTGGTTCCTCAGACTTTCAGTGGAAAGACCTCTTCCACACAGGCTCCTTTCTCAGATTGACATATATGGCCATGAGCCTCTGCAGTCACACACACTTTTGCCAAATGCTTCTCTCTTCTGGATAGAACATGCTGGTTCAAAGACAATTTCCCCACAGTGTTGTTTCTTAGAGTTCAGTGGGTAGCAACTAGGATTCCACACACACGTTGATGACATTTCTATCTACATGAAGCAGGACTTGAGTTGAAAGAGTCCTTCGAAACAGACTTGCATTTCCCTCAGAATTAAGTATAGGATGTGTTTCTAATGTTTTCACAGACAAACATACACACGCACCCTTGAAACTGTGTCTGTCTTCTGGAATGATGATGTTAGTTGAAACATAGTTTTCTATAGTGCTGTTTCCTAGAGTTAAGTGGATGGCACTCTCTTTGGCTTCCCCTCCATACATGTGCAAATTCGTCTGTCTTCAGGATACAAGATGTTGGTTAAAGGTCCCTGTACACAAACTTGTGTCTTTGAGTCCAGTATCTGTCACATTCCTTGTACTTTCACAGACGAGTTAGAAAGCACTCCGTTTTTGCTGGAAGTTGTCCATGGAAGGTGGATCTCCAGGCAGAATGGTGAAGTAGGAAACCCTGTGTCAGTTTGTCTTCTGAAGTGAGCTAAATGTCTACCAGAACACTCTGAAGACCTATGAAATCAGCCTGAGGTGTAAGGCCACACACTTCTGATCTTTATGGGGGCAGAAGAGCATCAGCAGAGAGGTAAAGTGGAGTGTGAGTGTTTGGACTGATTTCAGAAGATAAACACAAGGGGAAGTGAGCCACCACAGCCATCCAATTGGAAAGTAATACCCCAATACAAAAGTGCCTTGTGCTCGCAAGCCAGCATCTACTTGGACTCTAGTTAAAGCAGTCTAAAGCAATGAATTTTAAGGGGCAACTGCTTGAATCTAATGGCCACAATCACAGACATAAAATTGTTTCAGCCACAGCTCGCACTGGCCTACACCTGAGTGAGCCCTGTGGGGATTCCCTGAGCGGAAAGCTGCTAGCACTGGTTCTTGGTCTGGGTGCACACCCACCTGTGTTGGAGGCCCTTTGTCCCACAGCCTTCCACACAACGTGTGGGACCACCAGTTCCCACCCAGGGTGGATGTGAGCTCCAGATTGCAGTCCCAGCAACAGCATGCTCGCCCAAACCAGTGTTGGTCAAAATTTCTATGGCTCAGGGTATAAATCAAGCAGTGACCTCAGGTGACCATTGTGGTGGTAACTTGGTGCGCTCTCCACCTGTAAGAGGTGGTGGTGTATAGGGGAGTTTGCAGAAGGGGAGTCTGTGTATCCTGTCCCATCCAGAGGGGAGCAGACTGAGGCTTCTCACTGAGAAGGGGTTCTGGATGCACATAGTTTACTTCGCTTTGACCCTCTGAAAAGTCACAAAAAGCCACAAAAGAACAAAAATCTCCAGAGAACAAAAGCCTGAATAACTGGTTTCCATAGAGCCTACACCCTTGGTAGGGACAAGGTGACTCAGACCAAGCAAGACTGATTGAGAAACAATGTGTCAGGCCCCTCCACCATAAGGCAAGCGAAATGAACAAGAGGACAATCACTTTATTGCAAAAGGTCACCTTAAAGTGTAAAACCCCAACATTTGGGAAAAAATATATTGAGCTCCCAGTACTACCCCCAAACCTGCATATTTTATAGATAAAGCTTTTATTTTCATTTTTTCCCCATTTTTTACATTCATTCTCACAATTTTTGTCCTTTTATTTTTTAACCTACTTATTATTACAACTTGATGTTTAATACAACATTCCATAATAACTACTTAAACTTTTTTCATACATATACCTGTTTTTCTTTTTTCTTTCTTTCCTTTTTTTAAAATACACATTTAGATATAAGCTTCAAGGTTATCTTTCTTTCCTATTCAATACTACCTCTAAGTATAAGCCAGTTTTAATAGGCCTATGTCTCTGGAAAGTTGAGTCTTCAAACAAAAATAAAAAGATACACCCAGGAGGAACTGAAGTACCTTCCTCACCCACATCAATGTTTTGCAGCCACTTTCTCATCTTATTTTTCTCTCAGTGTTTCTGTGTATTTGTTTTTCCTCTGTAATATATAACTATTATTCCTTGGGGTTATTTGGGCTGGGTTCAGCTTTCTTTTTCCTTTCTTTTACTCTTATTGATTTTGAGGTGGGGTCTCTGTGCCTCTTGGATTTTGATGCTTGTTCCCTTCTCCAAATTAGGGAAATTCTCTGCTATAATTTGCTGCAATATACCCTCTGATCCTTTCTTTCTTTTTCTTTTGGGATCCCATTATTCTAATATTGTTGTCTTATGGTACCACTTATCTGTTGGATTCTCCCCTCATGGTCCATTAGTTCCTTGCCTGTCTTCTTATCAGCTTCTTTAATTTCCAACATTTGGTCTTCTATATCACTAATAGTCTTCCACCTGATTTATCCTAGCAGTAAGGGCCTCCATTTTTTTATTGCACCTCATTAATAGCTTTTTTTTACTTTATCTTGGTTATATTTTAGTTCTCTTATTTCTCCAGAAAAGGATTCTCTAATATCTTCCATGCTTTTTTCAAGTCCCACTAGCACCTTGATAATCTTCATTCTGAACTTTAGTTATGACATGTGACTAATGTCCCTATTTTTAGGTCCCTAGCCATCAGTGCTGCCTATTGTTCTTTTTTTTAGGTGAGTTTTTCCTTCTTGTCATTTTATCCAGCTATGGATAGATGAATGAGAGAACAAAAAACTAAAATGATAGCAATGACCATTTTAGTAACACTAATGAAATCAGAGGAGACCTGAAATCAGGGGGAGAAGAAAGGTTAAAAAACAAACAAACAAACAACAACAACCACCTGTATCTTTATTTCTATCTATATCTATTTGTCTTTCCAAATATATATCATTAGGCTTGAGAATAAAACAGAGCTATACCCTTGATTTTGGGTATTTTGTTCTGTTAGAAGAAACTGCCTCCCAAAAACTTAAAGAAAGAAAAACATATATGTAGAAAAATAAGGGTATGCACTGTGAAGTGATGGTATATTACTGTAAATATGAAAATTTTAAAAAGATTCTGAAAAAGGAATGGTAATATCAAAAATTGTTTGAAAAATAAGAGAAGAATTTGATGATGCTGAGGCCTAGAACAAAGCTATGCGCTAGATTTAGGATATATTTTTATCTATTAGAAGAAACTGTTTCCCTAAGTTTTAAAAAAAGAAAAACTTGTATATATAAAAAATAAGCTTAAATACAATGGGATAGAATATGACTATAAAAGTTTTAAAAAGTTAAAATATGAAAGAGGAAAAAAGTAAAAAATATAATGCCAAAAAATTTTAAAAATTTAATTTTGAAAGACTAAAAAATCATGGAGAAAAAGCCATGAAATCTACATGATTCATTGCCCTACCTCTGAAGATCCACAGTTCTCATTGACTAGTGAACTTGGTCTTGGCTGGATATTCCCACTGATCATCTAGGAGAGGGGCCTGTTGTAGTGATTCTCAGACATCTTTGCCAGAGGTAGAACTTCCCCACCATTCATAGGGGCCAGGCTAAGCAATCTGCTCAGGTTTGCTCTAGGTAGCTTTTGTTTTCTGAATGCTTTCCGTACAGCTTTGGAGGATAGGAATGAAGACAGCAGCCTCCCAGGATCTGGCCCCACTCTCCAGTGCACACTCAGAGAAAAGCAGTCAGTCATGCTCATCTCCCTGGTCTCCGGCTGCACTCTGTGTTCACCTAGCCTGTGAATGATCATTTCTGTTTCTGGTGTTCAGCTCCGTTTGGAATCTCCAAACCCAGTACATGCCTACAGCACACTCACGCACCACCCCTCCCAGTGGAGGAAGGAGGGGCTGTCCCCAAATCTGCCACCTGTGGGGTGTCTGCTCAAAGAGCAGTGCCTTGATGGCAGCTTGTTTCATGGCTTAAGGTAACCCCAAGCTGAAAGCCCACTCCTCGGTTCCATCCCTGCAGCCAGATTCCTGCTCCATAATCTGGGAACTCTGCCACATTCATGCAACCCCCCTGATAGGTCCTGAGGCCACACTGTTCCTGTGAGGGCACCACCCCACACTTAGCTTCTGGGACAACATCCTTCAGTGGTGCAGACTTCTAAATGTTCCAAATTTGTGCTCTGCTCCTCAACTGCAGGCCAGGAGCCTACCCCTCCCCCTGTGGTCTGTCTTCCCAAATGTCACCTCCAATTCACTTCTCCACATATCCTACCTTCCAGAAAGTGGTAACATTTCTCTTCCTAGAATTGCTTCTCTGCTACTCATCTCACTGACTGTTGAAACTGTCGGTGATCCAACTGGTTTGATAACCAACTAGCCGAACTCGTAGGACCAATGATATCTAATATTCCTACTCCTCCACCACCTTGCTCCTCTCCTTTGACAATACGTCATTCTTTAAAAAATCTATCCACCAAAAGGATCTAACAATTGTAAATATTTATGGCCATAAGCCAACTATTAAGCAAAATAAAGAGTCATATTGATAAGAATACATTAATTATAGGTGCCAGGAGCCAGCCCCAGCAACAGTCAGGGTCCGAAGGGTGAGGGAAGGCATTGGTGCTTTTGAAATGAGGAGATCGAGCTCAAAGAGTGGTGTGGGGATCTCCTGAAAAGTCATAAGGTCAAAGAGTTTCTTTGAGTGATGGTTTATCAATCTTGAGTGACAATAGTGTCCTTAAAGGTCCATATGACAAAACAAATGTGCCTCATTATCCTAAGCTATGGAACAATCGATTATAGACAGGTATGTCCTGGGCAACAGATGGCTCTTATAGATTATTATTCCATTAGGACATTTTACCTCCCCCTAACATGGGGAGGTCATGTATACAAGAGGTTGAAATATCTAAACTACTTATGTTAGTAATGGTTTTACTAAGTTTTAAAATAAGTATGTCGTGCACCTACAAACCTACAACTATCGTGCTTCAGAATATAAGTATTGGCGTAAGAGAATTCAATACTAAGAAAGAAATAATTAGCTTGATTATAAGAAGAAAGAAATTATAAGAAGATTATAAGAAGAAAGAAATCATAGTAGTTAACCAGATAAGGAGCAATGGAAACAAATATTTTTTGGTGCCGATGACCACAACTTTGCAGAGCTCCCTCACTTTGAGGGAGGATCATTGCACTCCATGCCTTGCAGAGGGAACCCATATGAGTGATCAGACTGCAGGTCTGTGGCATATAGGAGTTCTTAACACACCACTCTCAGCAATGGACAGATCATTTAAAGAGAAAATCAACAAAAAAACCAAGAGGTCTGAATGACATATTGGACCAGATGGATTGCATAGATATATTCAGAACATTCCACACTAAAACAGCAGAATACTCATTATTCTAAAGTGCACATGGAACTTTCTCCAGAACAGACCATGTAGTAAGTCACCAATCATGGCTCAACAAATACCAAAAGACTGAGATGATTCCATGCAATTTCTCTAACCAAAATGCCTTGAAACTGGAACTCAACCACAAGAAAATGTTTGGAAGGAATTCAAATAGTTGGAAGCTAAAAACTATCTTGCTCAAGAATGTTTAGATCAGCCAGGAAATCATAGAATAACTTAAACATTTCATGGAAACCTATTAAAATGAAGATATAATGATAAAAAATCTCTGGGATACAGCAAAAGTGGTCCTAAGGGGGAAATACTTAGCCATCCAAACTTCACTCAAAAAAATGGAAAAATCCCAAATACACCAACTCTCCTTACTCTTTAAAGAACTGGAAAATCAACAACAAATGAACTACCCTACACACAAGAAGGGAAATAATTAGGATTAGAGCACAGCTCAATGAATTAGAAACTAGAAATACAGTAGAACACAAAAATGAAACTAGAAGCCGGCTCTTTGAAAGAATTAAGAAGATCGATAAACCACTGACCAGATTAATCCAAAAGAAAAGGGAGAGGACCCAAATTTTAAAAAATGATCAATGAAAGAGGGCAGATCATGAATAACAACAGGAAATAGAAACAAGCAGCAGAAATTATTATCAACAGTTATATGTCAATAAGTAAAACAAACTAGAAGATATGGATGCATTCCTGGCAACTTATAAATACACAAGACTGAAAGAGAGAAAATTGAGAACCTGAATAGACTAATACCTGGAAATCAGATTGAAGCAATAATCAAAAATCAAAAGGCTTGGGGCGCCTGGGTGGCTCAGTTGGTTGGGCGACTGCCTTCGGCTCAGGTCATGATCTCGGAGACCTGGGATCGAGTCCCACATCGGGCTCCCTGCTCGGTGGGAAGCCTGCTTCTCCCTCTCTCACTCCTCCTGCTTGTGTTCCCTCTCTCGCTGTGTTTTTCTCTATCAAATAAATAAAAAAATATTTTTTAAAAAGAATCAAAAGGCTTCCCCAAAAAACAAGAACCCATGACCTGAAGGATTACCTGGGGAATTCTACCAAATATTCAAATAAGAAATAATACCTATTCTCCTGAAGATCTTTCAAAAGATAGAAACAGAAGGAAAAATTCCAGACTCTTTCTTGAAGCCAGGATTACTTTAATCTCCAAATCAGGCAAAATTAGAACTTCAGGACAATATCCCTGATGAATATGGATGCCAAGATTCTCAAAAAGATCCTAGCTAATTGTATCAAACAGAACATTAAAAAGATTATCCACCAGGACCAGGTGGAATTTATGCCTGGGATGCAAGTGTGGTTCAACATTCACAAATAAATCAACATGATAGAACAAATGAATAAAAGAAGAGTGAAGAACCACATGGTCCTCTCAATTGATGCAGAAATAGCATTTCACAAAATACAGCATCTGATCTGATTAAAATTTTACAAAGTATAGGTCTAGAGGGAACATTCCTCAACTTCATAAAATCTATCTATGATAAACCCACAATGATTATCATTCTCAATAGTGAAAAGCTGGCAGCTTTCCCACTGATTTCAGGAACAAAACAAGGATGCCCACTTTCATCACTATTGTTTAACATAGTGTTAGAAGTCCTAGTAACAGTAATCAGACAATAAAAAGAATTAAAATGTATTCAAATTGGCAAAGAAGAAGTCGAATTCTCTCTTCGCAGATGACATGATACTTTATAGGGAACACCCAAAAGACTCTAACCCCAAAATACTGGAACTCATACAACAATTCAGTAATATGGCAGGATACAAAACGAATGCACAGAAAACAGTTGCGTTCTAATACACGAACAATGAAAATATAGAAGGGGAGGTTAGAGAAATGATTCCACTTACTATAGCACTAAAAATCATAAGATACCTTGGAATAAATCTAACCAAAGAAGTTAAAGATCTGTACTCGAGGAACTACAGAACACTCATGAAAGAAAAGACACAAAAAGATGGAAGAGCATTCCATGCTCATGGATCAGAAGAATAAACACTGCTAAAATGTCTATATTGCCCAGAACAATACAACAGTTAGAATGGCCAAAATTAACAGGACAGGAAACAACCAGTGTTGGAGAGGCTGTGGAGAAAGGGGAATTCTCTTGTTAGTGGGAATGCAAGTTGGTGCAGGGACTTTGTAAAACAGCGTGGAGACTCCTGAAAAAATTAAAAATAGGGCTATCATATGACACTGCAATTGCACTCCTGGGTATTTACTACAAGTATACAAGTGTAGTGAATACAAGGGCCATATGTACCCCAATGTTTATAACAGCAACGGCCACCATCGACAAAATGTGGGAAGAACCAAAGTACACCTGACAGATGAATGGATAAAGAAGATAAAGTTGATATATACAATGGAATATTATGCCTCCACCAGAAACGATGAATACCCAACATTTGTAGCAACATGGACAAGATTGGAGAAGATTATGGTGAGTGAAATAAAACAAGCAGATAAAGTCAATTATCACATGGTTTCACGTATACATCTGTACGCAATGGCTAAGAATTTCTGTTCCTCCACATCCTCATCAGCATTTGGTGTTCTCACTGTTTTGGATTCTAGACATTCAAAAAGGTGTATAGAGGCATAATGTTTTAATTCATACTTCTCTAATGATATATGGTGTGGAGAATTTTTTTATTTAAATTCAATGAGCCTCATCTCCCTCTCTGAAGCATGAGAGTCTTTGGACTCTGAGAAACAAACTGAGGGCTTTGAAAGGGAGGGGGCGGGGGATGGGTGAGCCTGGTGGTGGGTATTGATGGCACGAATTGCATGGCGCACTGGGTGTGGGGCATAAACAATCTTGGAACACTGAAAAAATAAAATAAAATTTAAAAAATAAAAAAAATAATTTAAATTAAAAATAATTTCAATGAGGGGCGCTTGGGTGGCTCAGTTGGTTAGGTGACTGCCTTCAGCTCAGGTCATGATCCCGGAGACCAGGGATCAAGTCCCACATCGGGCTCTCTGCTCGGCGGGAAGCCTGCTTCTCCTCTCTCACTCCCCCTGCTTGTGTCCCTCTCTGGCTGTGTTTCTCTCTGTCAAATAAATAAAATCTTTAAAATAATAATAATAATAATAATTTCAATGAGCCAACATACAGTAAGTAAAATGTGGAGCATTTTTATGTGCTTAGATATATCTTTTTCAAAAAGTGTCTGCTCCTGTCTCTGCCCCATTTTTAAAAATCAAGTTTTTTCCTTGGTGCATTCTAAAATTATTCATATATTTTAGATACAAGTAATTTATCAGATATATTTTACAAATATTTTCTCCCATTAATTACAAGTAAATCCAACTTCTTTTATTTTTCTTTCACAGATTATGCTTTTGGTGTTATATCTAGAAATTCATCACCAAACCTGAGGTTACCTAGACTTTCTCTTATATTTGCTTATAAATTTTTATAGTTTTGTGCTTTACATTTAGGTATATGATACATTTTGAATTAACTTTTTTTAAGTATGAAATCTTCAGAAGAATGAGAACAAGCCACAGACTCAGAGAAAGTATGTGCATGAGCTTTTCATGAATTATTCATAAAGAGGCATGAATTAGATTTAGGATGTGTTCGGGTTTAATATTCAGTGAATGGTTTGCATAAAAGTAAGTGTTGTGGTGAGGATCAGAGTCATGGTCAGATTCAGGGTCAAGTTGGTTTCACAGTGAGTAGTATACGGTTTAGGGTTAGACTTAGCATGAGTCAGGGAAGGACAGGTCAGGGTGAGAATGAGTCTCAGTGTCTGTTTCAAGGTCACGGTGATGATCAGGGTCAAGAACAGTGTGAACATGCGATTTCAGTCAGGTTCAGGGGATGGCTGGGACAAGTATCAGGGTCTTTATGGGGATCACTATCTGAGTAAAGTTAGGATAGAAGTAAGGGTAAGGGTTACTGTTGAATTTAGGGAGGGTGAATCTGAGTGTCAGGGTCAAAGGAAGCATTAAGTAAAGGTCAAGATAAATATGAAATTCATCTTTAGAGTGAGGTTTTGTATCAGAGTTATGGTGATGGTCACAGTCAGGATCAGGTTGATTGTCAGCATCATAGTAAAAGCCAGGGTCAGGAACAGTATGTGGGATCAGTTTAGGGTCATGTTGAGGGTGAGAATCCGAGTCAGTGTTTGTGTGAGAATCAGGGCCAGAGTCATGTTAAACATCAGGAATACAGTCATAGTGTTAGGTGTGGTTCAGGATCATAGTCTGTGTAAAGGTCAGGGTCAGCTTGAAGGTCATAGTCAGGATAAGAGTTAAAGTGAGAGTCATTTGACAGAATTAGGTCTGTGTCATGTTTTGTGTCAGGGTCAGGGTTAGTCAAAAGTCATCCTAGTAAGGCAGAAAAACTAAAGGGACACCACGAAAAACTGCTTTTTTCACTCCTTTTCCTGCTTCTACTCTTGCTAGGACCTACCCCCACCTTACATATGCCTTATAGAACAGATAATGTATGTCCTCTTTGTAAAGGTCAAGGATTTAATGATTTCTTTGGAATCTACCAGCAGAGTAGATAACATCGAATGAGTAATTGGGTGGGATCATCATGAACTATTTTCTAAGACCACTGACCCATCAAGCCCCCTGGCTCCAGGGCATGTGACTGATGAGGAATACCTAAACACTCATCCTTGTTCCTAGATTACCAAAAAGATACATGCACCAAACCACCATCCTCAAAAAAACCCCAGACTCCAAGCAAAAGATGAGACTCACTCTTTCCTTTCTTTTTTTATTTTTATTTATTTTTTCAGTGTTCCAAGATTCATTGTTTATGCCCCAAACCCAGTGCTCCATGCAATATGTGTCCTCAATACCCACCACCAGGCTCACCCATCCTCGCACCCCCTTCCCTCCAAAACCCTCAGTTTGTTTCTGAGTCCAAAGTCTCTCATGTTTCATCTCCCTCCCTGATTTACCCACTTCCCATTTCCTTTCCTTCTCCTACCATCCTCCATATTACTCCTTATGCTCCACAAGTAAGTGAAATCATATGATACTTGACTTTCTCTGTTTAGCTTATTTCACTCAGCATAATTTCCTCCAATCCCATCCATATTGCTACAAAAGTTGGGTGTTCATCCTTTCTGATGGAGGCATAATATTTCATTGTATATATGAACCACATCTTCTTTATCCATTCATCTGTTGAAGGGCATCTTGGCTCTTTCCACAGTTTGGCAATTGTGGCCATTTTTGCAATAAACATTGGGGTACCTATGGCCCTTCTTTTCACCACATCTGTATCTTTGGAGTAAATATCCAGTAGTGCAAGTGCAGGGTCATATACTAGCTCTATTTTTAATTTTTAATCTCCACACTTCATTCTTTCCTTTCTAAGTCTTCGAGGCACTCTGTCCATATCTACACTACCTATATATCTTTAATAAATTCTTTCACTTTCTTTCAGTTTGCATTTGATTTCTATCCTGTTCAAAGCCAATGACCTCAGACCCAGCCAGTCTGCATCACTAGGGCCAGTTTCAGCATGAGGGCAACCAAGTCAAATTTAGGGTCAGGGTAAGTGGCAAGATGAGGGTTACAGTGAGGGTCAATGTAAAGTTCAAGGTCAGCATAATTATCAAGTTCAGGGTCAGTGTCAGAGTAAGGGTCATATCAAGGATTAAGTAAGGTAGGCAGGGTGAGGACCAGAGTCAGGGTAAGTATGAGAGTATCAGGCTTATGGTAAAAGTAAAGGCTTATTTGCAATAACATGGATGGAACTAGAGGATATTATGCCAAGCAAAATAAGTCAATCAGAGAAAGACAATTATCATATGATCTCACTGATGTAAGGAATTTGAGAAACAAGATAGAGGATCATGGGGAGGGGGGTGAAACAAGATGAAACCAGAGAGGGAGACAAACCATAAGAGACTTCATCTCAGGAAGCAAACTGAGGGTTGCTAGAGTGGAGGGCAGTGGGAGGGATCAGATAGATGGGTGAAGACATTGTATGTTAAATTTTTTTTTTTAAAAGTAAGAGGCGGGAGGGGTCAAGATGGCGGAAGGCCAGGTGACTGCATTTCAGGGAGTTCCCTGAAGAGAGCTGAATTCCAACAAAAAAACCACTACAAGACCACCGTGAACACCCATGAAACCAGCCTGAAATGTGATATTTCCCACTTCTGGACCGCCACGAGAGACAAAGAACATCGGCAAAAAGGTAGAAACAAATTGGAGGGTCTG